>PVJI01008308.1:0-72009 GCA_004026765.1 Micronycteris hirsuta | reverse complement strand
CAGAATTTCCATGGAACAGGTTAAAATTGAACTGGATCTTTAAAAATAGGTTGAATTTTTTTAATTATTAATTTATTTTTAAGCTTTTCATTGTCATAGAAACACATGACAAAAACTTACCATCTTAACCATTTTTAAATTTAGTGTTTAGTAGTGTTAATTATATTCACATCGTTGTACAACAGCTCTCTAGAACTTTTTAATTTATTATATTGTATTGATTATACTATTATAGTTATCCTAAATTTCCCCCTTTTCCCTCCTCCACGCAGCACCCCCACTCACCCAGGCAATCCCACACCATTGTTAATGCCCATGTGTCATCTGTAGGTTCTTTGGCTACTCCACTCCTATACTGTACTTGCATAAGCATGGCCATTCTGTAACTACCTATTTGTACTTCTTAATCCCCTCACTTTTTCACCCATTCCCCCATACACCCCTCCCATATAGCAACCATCAAAATGCTCTCTATATCCATGACTCTCTCTGTTTTTCTTGTTTGCTTAGTTTGTGTTTTTAGACTCAATTTCTGATAGATGTGTATTTTAGGCCATTGTGTTGCTCATAGTTCATAGTGATATTCTTCTTTTTGTTAAATAAATACTTTTAACATTTCATATAATAATGGTTTGGTGATGATGAACTCCTTCAGTTTTGTTTTTTTTTTTTTTATTGTCTGGGAAGCTCTTTATCTGCCCTTCTATTCTAAATGATAGCTTTGCTGGCTAGAGCAATCTTGGCTGTAGTTCCCTGCTTTTCATGACTTTGAATATTTCTTGCAAATTCCTTTCAGCCTGAAAAATCGCTGTTGAAAAATCAGGTGACAATCTTATGGGAACTCCCCTGTAGGTAACTAACTGCTCTTCTGTCTCTGCTTTTAAGATTCTCTCTTTATCATTAACTTGTAGCATTTTAATTATGATGTGTCTTAGAGTAGGCCTCCTTGCATCGATCTTGTTTGGGAGTCTGTGTATGCTAGACTTGCATGTTGAATTTCCTTCACTAAATTGGGAAAGTTTTCTTTCATTATTTTTTTCAAATAGATTCCTGATTTTTTGCTCTTGCTCTTCTCCTTCTGGCACCCTTATGATGTGAATGTTGGAATGCTTGAAGTTGTCCCAGAGGCTGCTTATTATTATTTTTTTTTATTCTTTTTTCTTCTTGTTGTTCTGATTGGTTGGGTTTTTTTTCTTCCTTATGTTACAAATCATTGATTTGATTCTTGGCTTCATCCACTCTGCATCTATAAACTGTCTTTCTATAAACTGTTTTTTTTTTTTATTTCAATTAGTTTATCCTTCATTTCTGACTGGATCTTTTTTATGTTGTTGAGGCCCTCACTAAGTTCTTTGAGCATCCTCATAACAAGTGTTTTGAACTCTGCATCTGATAGATTGCTTATCTCCATTTTGTTTATCTATTTTTCTGGAGGTTTGATCTGTTCTTTCATTTGGGCCAGTTTCTTTGTCTCCTCATTTTGGCTGCCTCCTTGTGTTTGTTTCTATGAATTAGGTAGAGCTGATATGACTCCTTATCTTGGTGGCCTAGCCTAATGTAGTGGGTGCCCTGTAGGATCCAGTGGCACAGCCTCTTCTATCACCCAAGCTGGGTAGTAAAGGTGCACCCTTTCTGTGAGTTGAGTACACCTTCCTTTTGTAGTTGAGCCTTGATTGCTGTTGGCCTGTCAATGGGAGGGATTAACTCAGGCCAGTCAGCTATAAGGACAGGCTGTGACCACTGACCACCAACCTCCCTCTGTGGAGAATCATCTGTGCAGGGGCAGGGTGGTAGTTCTCCAATATGGTGTGTAGCTGTCCACTTGGTGTTCAGTTTCTGGGGTGTCCTGGGTGGTGCAGGCCAAGGTCAGCCACCATCTGTGTTATTCCCAGGGCCATCCAGCCTGATCTGCAAAGCTGACTGTGATGGCTACTGGTCTTCTAGGTTCCCAGATGAAACCAACCTGTGAACCTAGCCTACCTGCTGCTAGTGCCAAGCCTGGGGCCACTTAGCAAGAGGTACAGGGGTTACGGTCTTACTAAGGCTGGTTGTTGGTTGTTTGATAGGATTTAGGAAGTTGTGAAGCATGATCCAAGACCATCCATCCATACGGAAAATTCACAGAGTCTGAGGTATCTCCAGAGTGGAACAAACAGTGTTAACCAAGTTGATGGAGTCTCAGATATGTCACCTGTCTGCCAGTTCTTTGGCTCTGTGGGGGGAGGGCACAGAAAAGAGACAATGGCCTCTGCTTATCTTTCTGTGTGGGAGAAAGCTGTCCCCCCAGCTTCCACACTGATGCCAGACACTTCAGTTCCTCCCTGTATGCCACTGATGCCTTTCACACTGCCACCCTAGTGTTGGAGCTTGGAGGGAGTGAGTGTGAGTAAGTCCATGTGTGGGTTCTTTTAGGGGAACTGCTTGGGACTCCAGAAGTTTCTTCCACCAACTCAATCTCCACTAGTTTTTGTGGCCAGGAGTTATAGAGACTTATCTTCCTGGGTTCTGGTCCTGCTGGGTCCTGGAACTCCTCACTCCTGAGATATCCCTCTCAAATATTTTCCACTTCACTTAGGTGTGAGACTGGCCCATTCTACATCTCTACTCCTCCTACCAGTCTGGATGGATGCGGTTTCTTCAATTCCATATTGTTGTACTTCCCTTCAACTCAATTCCCGACAATTCTGAGTAATGATTGTTCTATAGTTTAGAACCTATAGTTTAGGTGTAGTTTTCATGTAGTTGTGTGAGGAGGCAAGCAGTATTTACCTATGCATCCATCTTGAAAAGCAGGTTGAAGTTTTATTTAAGCAAATAGGATTGAAAGAAACTTCGTTAGTGAAGACTCAGAGAGAAAAACCATCAGTCATATTCATAGAAAAGAAATCAATGTTGTTTATCTGGAGGTTATAATAGGGGAAAAATCTGAGCCAGGTTGTAATAACCTAGAAAAGGGGATTTTAGTCAGATGTTTTCAATATTTACAGAAAGGAGCACCAAGCTGAGTATCTTCTTCTTTATCTCAACCATGGTCAACATGAGAATTTACAGACTGTATGCCATGTGCCACTCAGCCAGGTCCCTTTCATATATCATCCCATAAATACTCACAGCTATGCTATCAAATAAACATAAATTTGATGTATAAACAAAACCCAAATCGAATTGAAACACCCAAGCATGTTTGAGCTTTCATGTGTTCTAAGAGCTCAAACTCTTTTACTGAAGCTAGATTTGACAAAGAGAAACTAGGTTCTAGTTAAATCATCTTTGTTGGAGAGCTGGGCCTGGGAAGTGAGGCCTCCCTGCACTAGAGAAGATCAGACTTTCCTGTAACCTGATGGGACAAATTGACCATATTGATGGGTTGTTGCCTTTATACACATTGGGCTGAATACACCAGATGTCATGCCACTGAGACAATTTTGGACCACTCAATAGTGGTGTCTATATTTTTTCTGATTGTCATTCACTCACAGTGCTGGCTAATATTTTTTCAGGTTATAATGAACATTGTGTCAAGAGTACAATCAATTAGAGCTTTAATCATCATTATGCAAAACTCTGCTTATACTTTCAGAGAGAGCTTCATATTTATTGCCTTTTCATGAAGACAGTGCTAAAGTGATGCTTTGATGCCCGACCTGCAGAGAATATTGGCAAAGAAACATCACATTACTGCAAACCTGAGAAAAGCAAAGCAAAGCATTGTGTCTAAAATTCAAAGAAAATGATGAGATTTGCTATAATTTAAAGCTGTAAAATTGGTAGGGAACCTAGAAACAGAAATGTATATATGTATAATGATAGTCACCTGTGCTATAATGTACCAAATTCACATCCCTGCTATCTTTAAAAACAGTTGGAAGTCAACTGTGAGAGATCAGAAGGTGTATACATGAAACCTGGGAGAATGTGACCAACAGATGGTACTTACACACAGAAATTCACACCAACTCTCTCCACATCAACCAACAGATGTGGCTTTCCCCACGATGCTAAATTAATTGTGCTTTCTCCACTCTTTCCATAATCCATTCTTCACATTACAATTCAGTCCCATTAATAATTTCAACAAAATAATATTAGCCTGAGCACTCTGAAAAACAAAGCTCTTTTAAATCAAGAACCTGAAGTCTGCATGAAAAAAATTTTAAAGGTTTTGGCTCTAAACGTGTATCCCAACTACACGTCAAAGATATTTCCTCTCAAAAAAAAAAAAAAAAAAAAAGGTCCTGGCTGGTGTGGCTCAGTAGATAGAGTGGCAGCCTGCTAACCAAAGGGCCACTAGTTTGATTCCCACTCAGGGCACATGCCTGGGTTGAGGGTCAGGTCTCCAGATAGGGGCGCATGAGAAGCAACCACACATTGATGTTTTGTCCCTCTCTTTCTCCATCTCTTTCTCTGAAAATAACTACACAAAATCTTTTTCTTAAATGTACCCCAAGACTTAAAGAGAAGTAATAACAATCTTTTGTATTTACCCACTATAAAACACAACCTGCTCAAGAAGAAGGATCTATAATGGTTTTGCCAATTAAGAGCATACAAATACCAAGCTGCTAAAGAAGATTATCTAAGTCCAGCAATTTCCTGTCCTACCTAGCAGTTAGGATGCTTAAGGGCATCTCACAAGAACATGCAATGTGTTGTGTAATGGTGGTGACATTTTCAGCTATCATTATTGCTGGAGATAAAAGTCAACCAAATGTATTATGTCGACCACTAAGGTGGTGTTGGCCTGAATTTAAAAAGCATATTTAAATAAGAACTGCTGAAATTATCATAAAGAAATTTCATCTTGCCCCTTATTTTAATAGCACTGCATTTCAGTTAACAAGCCAAGCTTAACATTTCACAGGTGCTAAACTGTGAGTTTATTTCCCATTGATAGTTAATATAAAATGTTTTCACTTAACACTTATCAAGCATCTATATTATTATACTATATGCCAAGCTTTTAGATTATATGAAAATGACTTTTAAAATAATATTGTCAGTAATTCTCTAAATTCATGCTGGTAAAAGTTTTATAAAACTTGATGATTTTTCCTATCACATTTGTTAATGTCAAAATCTTGGGACTTATTCGCTAATAGAGTTGTGCGTTAACACAATTGAATATCTCAGGTACAACTGTTCTCATTGTTATATCATTTGTAGGATGCCAGGAATATAATCAATGTCTCTTTATCAAAGGGTAGAACAATAATAGCTAACATCTATCAAGACATTTCCATAAGCTAGACACTATACTGAAAACTTTATGTTAATGGCCTCACTAAACCACAACACAACCACATGAGTTGGCATTGTTATTATCCTCATTTTATACACGAGTTAGCTTAGATACAGAGGCATTACATGTCTTGTAAATAGTCACACGGGTGTTAAACAAAGAAACCTACTCCAGACAAAGTTAACCCAATACATTATATCAAAGGTAATACACATATTCATTCATTCAACACATATTAATTGAACGAGTTCTATGTCCTGCACAAAACCTTTGGTATCACTGCACCAGGCACTAGGGAGACACAATTTTGAACAAAACAGTTTCTGCTTTTACAAGGCTCAAGACTGATGGGGAGAGAGATTGATAATCAGGTGATGTCCATACAAACCACGCTTTCATCTGTTGTACTAGCACCTGTTTTGGTTGCTATTGAAATAATTTATTTTTCTGTTAATTTTTATGGCCATGATCTGGTTCTGTCACATGATTCATGAACAAACCAGGCTATACATAATTAATGATTTGCTTTATTGGAAGTATGTGAAGAAGAATTTTGCTGGTTGGTTGGTTTTGTTCTAAGTGTGATTAGTCCACGTCAAACTTTAGCAATAAAAATAGTCTCAGTCACCTGCAATAAAACATTTAGAAAGTCAGAGTTTTGAGTAGTTATGGCCTCTCTCTGCCCAACATGTCAGATCTCCTTTATTCTGGTTCCCTATCAAAGTGTGCCTTCCATAAGCATCACTGCATGTGCCACACATGTTCTCTTGTCTTCCTTCACCCATCCTCCTGTGTTTTCCATCCCACTGGGAGCATATTCAGTAACTGTCAGTTACAGCACCGGCACAACACATTCACAGTATATCATGGACATCCGTGTCTATTCTGCCAAGAACAAGGAGCACAGGAATTCTGGCTAAGATAACTTGGACGATAATTTGAAATATAAAGACCTGTTAGTAACCCTCAGATAATTTCTTTGGATGTAGGCAATGATATGCTAGAGGCGACTCATCTCAACTTTCTTGAAATTTTCAAGAATGTTATGAGTCTTTTCTTAAATTAAGCTGTCATTAAAAGTAACTGCAAATAAATTACATAAACTAAGAATTGTGTAATTAAATAATAAAGTTAATAAATGCTCAAAACTGAGACTTTCTAATTATTTTACTACTATGTATACTCATGATTATTTATATTCTATTGTATCTGTACAGAGTACGTACCATATATTGGTGTGCTGCTGTGCATCTTTCCAACATCAGTAGAAATAAATCATGGTAGAATGCAGCATTTATACCAAATAAATGGCAAAAACTAATAATCAGAACTTTTTGTTTCCTCAAAACATCTGTTATTAAACTTTTACCAGCCCTGGATGGTGTGGCTCAGTAGATTGAGTCCCCGCCTGTGAACCAGAAGGTCGCCAGTTTGATTCCCAGTCAGGGCACATGCCTGGGTTGTGGGCCAGGTCCCCGGTAGAGGGCACACAAGAGGCAACTACACATTGATGTTTCTCTCCCTCTCTTTTTCTCTCCCTTCTCTTCTGTCTAAAAATAAATAAATAAAATCTTAAAAAAGAAAAAAAAAACTTTTACCATCACACCACTCAATACAGATTCCCTTTGCATAGGCAGATACTTATTTGGAGGGTCTGAAATCAAGTACCAGAATAACAAAAGTCTGTGAAATAGATGTTTTGGTTCTATTTATGCATAATTGCAAGAACCAGAACAATCACTCTGTTAAGCAAACACAAGAGAAATATTTCAGATAGTATTTCTTTCTATCCAAAGTATTTCGAAAAGATGTAAGTTTTCTTTGCTCAGAAACTTACAATCTTCCCTTTAAGAAATCAGTCAACTCTAAGAACTTCTGAGCCCAACCCATAAGCTATATAAATTGTACATTCACTTTGTATAAGAAGATATCATTTCAGAACTATCTGTGTGATTTTCACTCTTGCTGCATTGAGACAATAAAACTGAGTTCGTTAATACAATAGCAGGTGAGGTTTTTTGTTTTGTTTTTAGCATATGGGTTTCCCATATCTAATCTGTGATGGGTTCTGTTAAGGATATTTATTAGCCATTAATCCATGGGAACTAAGGTTATAAAAAAGATGCAACCTAAACAATTCAATTCCATGTAGAAAGTTTAGCACCATATTGAATGTTGCCTTCAAAATCCCTCCCTGTCAATCCTGCACACTGTCATATCCAAATGCTTCCTTTTTCTTTCTCTTTTGGCAAATCAGAATCCTCCCATTGTGCACGTTATTAAAACATTCATTATTAAGAGTCTCTTCTTGTTACATAGAAGTTTAAATGTCTGCCTTACATGAGCAGTCTCTGGTTTTTTGGGTGGCAAAAGGGCACCAGGTGTTAGACTGATGGAGTAAGATGGGACCTCAGTTCAGCAACTTTGGTGCCTGAGTTCTAGCTGAGAAAGAATTGAGAGTCAAGACAGAAAACAAGTTACAGAGGCAAAATAATGGCCCTTGGGACTTAGGAGAAAGAGAGGAAGGTAAAGGAAATTGGCCTGGGAAGAAGAAGAGGCAAAGGTGAAAGGAGCTGGTATGCTCCCAAGACAGAAAGTACACTGGGTCCTCGATCCTAAGGGCTTCTAAGGGTGGGGACTTTAGGAGAAGTCCCAGGGGAGGATACCTGTATTATATTCATCAGTTTCCAGGTGTATCCAGTTTTTTCAGAGTCATGGCCTCCACTGATTGGTCTGCGCCAGGGCAGGGGCTGAATAGTCAATGCAGGTCTTCCTGATGTCAGTCATGGCATCGCTTGTCTGCTTTTGCTGCTTGTCTGGGCTAAAGCTGAACTACGGAGACAACTAAGACCTAGATGTATTTCATTCAGGTCAGAACCTCATTGTTATGGGGTCTTAATACTTAAGAGCTATTCTGTGGCCTCCTTGTTTGTTCCCCTTTTAAGAGGGTTTATCCCACATGATGAGCAACCTGCCAGGGGAGGAAAGGCCAGGGGAGGATCGAACAGCATGACTAGAAATATAAAAGGTCAGGATGTCCAAGCTGCATGACCAGAGATATGCTAGGTGAGGAAAGTGTACCCTGGGGGGTGAGGTCCATGTTTTCCCAGTTTTTCCCGTTGCTAGGCATCCAGGATTCTCTGCCCTGGTGACCTTCTGTACCTGGCCCATCATCCTTGTGCTGCTCTTGTCCACCTAACCGCCCGCTACAGCTTCACCATGGATCAGGTCTCAGCGTGTTCACAGCCCATTCGCCAAAACAAATACATTTCACAAAGCATTGATAAACATTTTAGACTTAAATGAAAAATTCATGGGGGAAGAAAAAGGAATACTCTAATGCATACCACATAACAAAGTAATCATTAGATACTGCTGTCTCTCCCAAAGTTCTAATTTCGTTGCAAACCACAATCTTCATTGTTTTTTAATTGACCTTTCCTCTATTTAAACATCAGGTCTTTCTAATCCACTGCCCTTTCTTACTCATCCTTTATTATGAGGAAATTTCAAGTGAATGGCCATTTGCTAAAGGAAAAAAAAATGATATGTCAGCTTCTAAGAAAATATTTATTCCATGGTTTATACAATATAAGCTAGATCAGTGTTCTCCTAGAGAACTCTAGTTCAGCTAGAGAACAAACTTATTCAGTTTAGGAAATAATGGGCCAATTAAAAAAAAATGATCATTGTTTACTATATACTTCTGAGTCTTTACTCAGAAGTAAAGACTCATTGTTGATATACACAATGAAGCTCTAAAAGAGGAAATAATCAAACAAACTTGACTTTGGAAGCCCAGTTTTTTGTTTGTTTGGTTGGTTTTTAATAGCATATTTTGTGATACTTTCACTAATGCACTTTAAGAAATGCAGTACTAAGATTTCCAGGCTGAATAGATAGCAAGGGAGCTCTGTGGACTCAGGTGTTATCTTTGATACTAGAAAGAAACTGTTCCAGTAACATTCCCCTTTTAACTAAATTACACCTTAGACCCCATTCATAGGAGTGAAATTCATGTGGAACAATCCAACTTCCAGGAAGCAAGAAGCGTGACCTGGCCAGAAGGCAGAAGGAACATGAGAGGGATGAAGTAACTGGGGGAGACCAGCATGTTGATGAGAGAACCAAGGAACAAAGAAACAAAAGAGATGAAAAGAGAAACTTTGGGAATTATCTCCAATGTAAAAATCTGTTATACTTTCAGCATGTCACACTGCTAAAATGAATGTAGAAAAATATTCGGGCCATTTAAGAAAACTTGAGAACTGCATTACCTTTTATGGTTTCTGGAATACAATTTGAATTTTATTTGAACTATTATTCCTACTGTGGACCAAAAAGGGACCACATACTAATCCTCAGGGGAGGAATTCATGGCAGGACTTAGAAACACAGACACTGAGAGTAACCACATAGGGTGGTCTGAAACTTAAAATGTCTAACTGAAAACAAGTCACCACGGGTAGTCATGTACTAGGCCAGTATTTTCCTTGACAAAGGTCAATCTTTATCATAACTGAGTTGTCTATTGTCTTTTTGCATTCATGACAACATGCTTTTGGAACATCAGAGTAATTCCCATTTTCCAGACACCTTTGGGCATAATCTCCCCCAAGGACACAGAACCACAGAACCCCTCATTGTTACCGTGCTCTCCTGCATGCCATCTCTATGTACTGTAAGTGTTCATCCTTAGCTATCCTGTACCCACCAATGTAAAAAAAGTATGTGTCTGTTTTACTTTTTATCCAATCTCAGAGATTTGCCTAGTTTGCTCTCTCTCGTTTCCCTGATCTAACCACCATTGGATTTCATGTAACCCCCTTATGTCTTCTCCTTTGATTCTGATGTATAAAATAAGATGCAAAATGGCCATGTCCAATATTAAAATAAAAAGTGTTATGAGGTTGGTATCATTATTCCTGTTTTAAGAGGAGTAACAGTGCCGCTGGGATTTCGTCCGGCAAAATCCGTGGGTGACCGTAACCCGACACATAAAAGAATCTCACACCGAGACACGCGGGGAGAAAGGAGTCCGGATCCCGGAACCATTTCCTATATCTCAGGAAAAAGGCCCTGGGCGTAGCTCAGCCGGGCTTTTTATTAGAAGCTTTAGGACACATTTACATTGGATTGATTATTCATAGACTTATGCAGAACAGGGATTTTCAGTTGGGTCATGAGGATATATGGGAAGGGAATAGATTAAGGGGTAGGTTTACTCAGTTACAGAGTATTAGGATGTAAATTCAGGTCTGGTGACAAACAGGACCGGGGTAGTACATTAAACAGGAGACAAGTAAATTGAGGGTAAGCTAACTAGGGCTGTTAACTTTTAGGAGACAGAGAAGAATTTCATGGACTCATTAACTTAAGTCTCTTAACTCCAGGAGGGAGAGAATTTTTTAAGATACATTTTTGCCAAATTCCCATTAGAGGATTCTTTTTCTACAGACATGAATCACGCTTGTCCACATGGGAATAATTTTTCTTCACACGGAGCCGTGCTCTTTACGCATAAATTCCCAGGACTGCATGTTTACACGCATGTGGAAAGAATTCCCACATAACAGTGAATGAGTTTTCTGGATAACTGCAAAGGAGCAGGACAAAGATTCTCCCTGGCAGCACCAGGTAATATTCCAAAGTGTCAGTGCTAAAAAACCTGGTAGCAAGAGGATATAAGACCAACAACATTGTTTTAATTTCTAGGAAGTTTTCTATTTCATTTTTGAGTATGTGGTTACTGTTGATTTCTCCTGGTTTACATTTCCCATGTTAACATAATGTCATCAAAAAATACTAATCTGCATTTATTATAAGCGTTAAACTTTTAAGTACATAAGGACACAAAGATACAGTCTATACCTGGACAAAAAGGATATACCCATAAAAAGATTTTAAATGTCAAAAAATACAGTGATGTGTCAAATGAAAAGTAGAGAAGATTCTACAGGAAACAAAACAAAGTGAAGTTTAGCACTGGAAGAGTCTGGGCATGCATCGAGTCTAAAGAATGTGTAAAAGAAACACATAGAGACAGAAGAGAATGTGTGCAAAGATTGGGAAGGGGAAGACAGTGATTTAACATGGCATAAATCCATGCTTAAATTTAAAAAATCATTTTTAGCCATAAAGATAAGAAAACGTCTTCTTAGAGGAGTCCCAAAGGAAGGAAAAATGATGTATTTCCCCCTTTTTGTGATTTCCCTACCTTGTATATCCTTGAGTAGAACAAGCTGTAGATCGAATAAAAGCAAAGGTGAGGGAACAACCAGAGGAAGAATAATAGAGTAGAAAAGATAGATAATGGAAATAAACGAAGGCAGGATCGAAAGCCAGAAGTACAGTGCACCGATTGACAAATGAGGTAGAGAAAACAGAAAAAGAAAAATTTCCCATTTTGTAGCATCTTTCCAACCCTGCTCTCTTAGCTTAGTGAAATAATCAAAGTAAGAATGAATTTTCCAAAACCTGAACAAGGTGCCCTCATTGAATGCCTACCTGAATGTCCATTTGTCTCTAGTAGAAGACCCATCATTTGTCTTGAAATTAGCATTATCAGACTGATGAGAGCCAGAGGGGTAATCAGACCAACTGAAGCTCAGAATGCCCAGGAGGAAAAGGAAATGGAAAGACTGATACATGTGACAGACAGGTTAAAGTGAGGCAGTATAATTTTATGTCAAAGCCAGACAATGTCTCCAGCTTGCTTCACCCTCACCTGGCCTAGCAATTACTGCTGTCCCTCTGAGCAAGAACACGAGTTTGACCTAACAAACAGAATTCAGCTCCTCCACTCTCAATTTAGCTTCTTTCACTTGTGTCCTCAGGCTCTCAAATTATAATATTTCCTAGACATTTTTTAACCCTACTACCATTTAAAAAGAGACTTAGTTAAACCAAATTTTAAATACTTAATATTTCTCTCCTTTTAAAATTTGATGTCAAGGTCAACTTTTGCACTACCCTCATGGAGAGTTTTATTTACTTTCTTTTTTCTGGTGGTTAACAAACTTTATTAACAAACTCATTCATTTTTGTGAATGTATATTTTCCCTCCTCCAAACTTCAAACAATCAAAAATCATGAAAACAAAATAGAATTAGGCTAAAGAGGAGAATTTAATGCTGGAGAGAAGTCTGGCGGAAACGTGACAAAATTGATCCAATTCCCACAAATGAAAGGGAATGAAGGAGGACTCTTCAGAAACCCAGAGAGGGCAAAGCCAAAGAGCACCTACAAAAGATCCAATGTAGAAAGAAAAAACCATCAATCCAAAGCAGTGGTAGAATATTACAGACCTTTTTAAAAATTCATCAGTGCTATTTGTTCCAAGTATTCATTTGTGTTTAATTTTCCATGAATCTGCATAATGTGTTGATAAACCTCTAAAGCCAAGTATGAAATATCAAATCAAGTGCATTAATTAGTATGGCTGGCTGAAGCTGAATCTGAAACCAATATGGTTAGCTCTCAATTACCTGCTTTATTGGAGAGAAACAGCACTGTGGGGAATAATCCCCTAAACACTTCCTCTCAGCCCTGATATCACATGCTGGAAATTTTATTAGATAATTTCTGTTTTTTTTAACAATGTTTCTAAGTTATTTTACTTAAGTACAGCAAAGTAATTTAACTTCCCAAAGCACAAGTTAGCTGACAGCTAGCACACACACTGAAGCAAGACCATACTTAAAAATGGATAAAGAGAATATCTGATCAGAAACCCTTTCTGGTGCTGCATTCTCCAGCTCCTGAAGCTGAGCTCCCCGTTCCCCTAAGAGGCATGTTGTCACTTCCAGGACTTTCAAAGTCTCTGTAGGGTGGATGAGACCTAATTGCTGTCCAAACCAGTGATTTCTAACTATTATGAACCGCCAAGGCAAGCATTTTATGATTCCAGTCATAAAACTTAATTTTTAGTGAATATGGGTGATTTAGACTTCTTTCAAAATGCTCTCCTTTTGACCTTTCCAGTCTTTGAAGAATCCTGACAGAATACAGTATACATTAAAATTTCTGCTGGGAAAGTCTAATCTAGTCCAGATGTCTTTACAATATACGAACCCTCCACCTTGATACTTAATCGTTTAAAGCCATGCATCCCATATTTTGTTCTGTAAAGAATCAATGACCTGATCTATGATGATAAATTGTCCTTTCCATGTAAAATATCAAAATTTTAATATTGTAATGTTAAACTTCCAGAGACCAAGCTTTAACCAAAGCATGATATGTTATATAACCTTACAGAGAAGATGATAGAAGATAGTGTAGGAGGGTAAAATAGGTTTCTTAAATTAATATTAATTTTTATGTCTCTACTTTGTATACAGGACTCAGAGGTACTAAAAAAACTCTACATGGAACTTCCCATTCCATCCAGTTCAGAGTCCAAGTAAGTGTAGAAAGGGGAAAATATAATGGAATATATTTGGCTATTAAAAAAGTACATTAAATGCTACAATATCAGTGAATCTTTAAAACATTATGCTAAGTGAATTAGGCTATACAGAAGAACAAATATTGAATGATTCTACTTACATGAAATATCTATAATAGGCAAATTCATTAAAAATATGAATTAGTGATTACCAAGGACTGGGAGGGGAGGGTAATGGGGAGTTACTGCTTAATAGTTATAGAGTTTCTGTTTGGGGTTATAAAAATTTTTCAGAAATATATAGTGGTGATATTTGCACAACATTGTGAGTGTAATTAACACCACTGAATTGTACAGTTAAAAATGGTAAAAATGGCCCTGACCAGTGTAGCTCAGTTAGTTGGGAATCATTCCACAAAGCTAATGACAGCTGGTTTGATTCCCAGTCAGGGCACATGCCTGGGTTGTGGGCTCAGTCCCCAGTCCGGATGAGTACAGGAGGCAACTGATCAATGTTCATCTCTCATATGAATGTTCTCTCTTTCTCTTTCTCCCTCCCTTCTTCTCTCTCTAAAATAAGTACATAAATGAATAAATATTTTAAAAAATGGTTGAAATTGCAAACTTTATGTTACATATTTTATATAAATTATATTACATAGTATATATTTGTTATATTATATAATATATCTACTGTTTATATGATGTATATTATAAAATTTTATTAGACAATAATGTATATTTATCTTTTTATAACATATGTGGCTATATATAAAATATATGTTTGTTATATATATTATGTATAATGATGTACTATATATTATTTATAAACAAATATAGTATATATTTGGTGCCATAATTAAAACAATTTCTTGCTTAGATTGGTCTGGGTCTAGATTTTACCTCTACCTTCTTTTGAGTAATCTTGAACAGCATTTTTAATATCTCTAAGCTTGAATTTCCTTCTCTTTAAAATATGAATCATGCTCTGGTTGGTGTGGCTCAGAGGATTGAGTGCCAGCCTGCAACATTAAAAAATAAAAATAGATAAAAATAAAATAATAAAATAAAATAAATATATGAATCATAATAGCAGCATCACACCTTCCTCATAAGCTTATGGTGGTGATTGGCACCATTTGATTAATTTATAATTTTCCACATATGCTCACTACAATTATTACCATAACCCTCAATTTTTTCCACTCATTATAAAATCAGGTTATGATGTACAATTGACAGACTCAGGTAATGAAATTTTTTTTCCTAAGAAATGTTATTAAATATTTGTGTAAATTTAATGATATATCTTATATTTAGGAAAATACTATACTGAAATTTTTCAATAAGCATATATATTCTTTGCATTATCAGAGCACTCTTAGAATTTTGAAAACAAATGAATTAAAACATGGAAAATATGAAAAACAGGTAAAATAGGCAATGGGCTTAGAGATTATAGGCAATTATAAATACCTGTCTAGAAACAATATAAAATCACTAGTTAGTAGACAAAAATAGCTTCTAAAAGCACACTTAATGACATGGAAACAGATCTGTGAAAAAAAAAAAAGATTAGCAAACATTATATAATAGTATTACTCATTTTAAACCAAAATATTAACAATGATGGGTTATGTTTTCTTTTTCTTTAGGTTTCTCTGCATTTCCATAATCAATAATTTTACTTTTTCACTCAAAAATATTTATTGTGTGTCTATTACGTGCCAGTCACACAGCTAGTAAGCTAATAATTACTTTGGTGAAGCTAAAAGGAAAAAAGGGAATGAAAGTGATTTTTTTAAGGTAGCTTCCCTGGATGTGAGCCACTTCATCTATGAAACATAACTTAACACTTAACCGTAATTGGTAAACCAGTCCCACCTGCCCCTGCCAGGCCAGGCGTTGTTCTGGTCCTATCTTGGAAAGATCCTGCCTTTGATAGATCCTTACTGGCTCTAGTTTTGTATTTGAAATTATCAGGTAAACTCAATTTTTTGTGTTTTACTTCTCAATGACTGCCATTATCGTTTATGTGTGAAAACAGGATCAGCCTTAGTGTTTCTTCCTGACTCTCAAAGTGGAATGACCACAATGTTCTCCTTCCATCCCAATTGCTCTTAGCTGCTCCCCACTTTACGGACAGAAAGTAAGTGGACTTACCATCCTTTAAAAGCAAACAATTATAACAGGCTTTCTAACCTGCACTTCAGTATGATTTTGACTTCACTAAAAGCTGAAATCCTCTAGATTGAAATCTTTTCCTGATTTTTCAACTGGCTTTGTACAAGAGATGCAAATACATACTCCATTGTAAGAAACTTGGAAAACAAAAGTTGGCAAGAAACGTGTGGTCTAGCTGACAACATAGAGGCATGCAAGTCTGCAACTTTTACAGGTTTCAATCCATGTGCCTCTAGCATACCATGCCTAAGATCATTCCCTGAAATCTGTTACACCTAAAACATATGTTCACACATATGGAGAGTGTCATTTGAGATGGCAAGAATACTTTGCTTCATCTCTACGTATGGGTCCTTATTCAAAGGCATAATGGCATTTATTTCTAAGTTATTGCAATACAAAATTGTTAAGGAAACTTACAGTTAAATTAAATTAAAAGAAAGATTTTCAGTTGTAGAACATTCCCTGACCCTTTCAATTAGTTATAATTTCTACAAAGCTTTATCACTTATATTTTCATTTATCAGGTTTTTTTTTCCTCTTGCAACAAGTAAATAGACAAGGATCCTTATGCCATGTTGATTCCAATTCTGTTGGCTCCCTTAATTAAGCAGTTTAGCCTAGCTGTTCCATTGCCAGACTCAGATTTTTCTTATGTCAGCGGTATTTTCAGTAGGACTGTGTACATTTTTTTACCTATATTGTTTTCTCTCTCTAATTAGTGCTACCCTAAATGTATACCCATGCTTTTCTAGTAATGAGAAATATAAAACTGAAAGAGAATTTTAAAATTATCTGAGGACTTCCAAACTTGAGCACTTTAAGAGCTAAGTAGAAAATATGTGCTAAGACCAAGGTAAAATATTAGAATAACAGGCCTGTGAAAATTTAAAGAACAGGATTCTCATAAAACATTTAAAAAGTTAATTAACTCTATTCTGGCCCCCCAAAAATCCACATTTGCTAGCTACATTAGTTCCAAAAGTAGTAAGTTTTGATTTAATACAATCTCTCATTGTACAGTTGGAGAAAGTAATACTCAATGTAAGTGACAAAACTACCATGAATTTAGTAATATTACTATAAAACAAAGATTAATTAAGTGATTTTTTTTTTTTTAAGCCAGCACGAGTTGTGCTGTCTGGCCCTTAGCAACTCTCCAGCCTCATCTCCAGCTGTTACCCACTCGCCACCCCCAATCGCACTTCAGCCCCTCTGGACTCTTCCAGTCCCATATTCTCCTCCTCACATCCTGCCTCAGGGCCTTTCTCAATGCTGTTTGTCTTAGGAGATATCTTTTTTTTTTTTCTAAGTTACTTTAATTTGTAAAATGCTATCTATAATAATCTAATTTCATTGATATTACGTATTTTTCACCTCATCTTCCATCTATTCTTTCTGCAATGTTACTTTCAGAACCTTTCATTACAACAGCAGTCTGTTCCCCCACTCCTTGAATTTGGACTGACATGGTGACTTTCTCCAGCCAACAGAATGTTAATAGATGCGACTAAGGCTCAGGTTTTTAAAAAGTTCCCAAACATTTCTGCTCAATGTTGCCCTCTGCTGGTGTAATGAGAACATGCCCAGGCCAGTCTGCAAGAAGAAACAGGTAAGGCAGTTCAGGGTTCCCAGGTGAAATCATTTTAGTTCAGCTCACAGCTAAAAAACAGCTTGTCTTGCATCTGCACAACAGATGCAATTCCAATGAGTAAACTAGATCAGACAAACCCCACAGACTCAGGAACTCGATGATTTTTTTATTGTTGCCTGTCACTGGGATTTCATGCTTGTTTATTACCCAGCATTATTGTGTAAATAGGTCATTGATGCTCACAATTCATAATTTCCAAACACCCCATCTGTGACTACCTGTAGTTGAGTCATGTTGACAGAATGACATGCAGCTATGTCTGGGCCAGTCTGATACAGGGGTAGTGAAGACAACCAGGTGAACTCTTGCTTAGGTTGTGAATAATCAGGGGGCTCATATGGCAGGTGCAATTAGTTCAGAAATGGTTTTTAATTGATCATTATATTAGATTGGAAGGCAAGCAGTTTCAAGACCCAGAGTAGATTTGGAGTATGGTCAGATTGATGCCAACAAATAAGAATCCCAGTCAAAGACGGCACAGTAAATGAAATAGGGAAAACATGTTATACCTACAGGTAATGTGAGTTATTGCTGGGAATGACTGGTTATACCTGTGATCAACTAGAGCAACAAACTCATTTTTATTCAGATGAACTGAGGATATACTTGCCAAATAAAATGCAGGTTGCCAAATTTAATTTGGCTTTTAGATAAATAACAGTAAACAATAAAAATATGTCCCAAATAGTGCACGGTATATATAATACTTATAGTAAAAAATTACATTGTTAATCTGAAATTGAGTGTGCTGTATATGTATTTGCTAAATCTGGAAAACCTAAACTGGGATCCTCCTAAATGGTGTTCAAGTAGAAGACTACGTGATGTCACATGAACACAGTTCATAACTCTGTCTCTTCCAGAACACTGGCAGAAGCTGAATCCCTCTCTGCGGTAAGTCAGTGGATACTTGAATATATTCCGGATGAGGGAATCAGCTCCCACCTCTGAGTGTGTTTCAATACATTCTTGTTTGTCTCCAAGTCATTTCCTTCTCTGCTGGTGCCCTTTTCTCCATTCCGTTTCTTCGGCATTCCTTGCATCAAGGAAGTGATGACAGTGGAAATGATAAAGGAAAACACATGCAAAGGAACAGGAAATATTTACAGCACAAAAACAAAAGATTGAAGAGAAATGATCAGAAAAACTTCTCTGGCACCAAGAGTAAAAGAAAAAGATCCCTAATATTTGAGATGTTAGGGATAGTTGGATGAGACATGAGAAAGTAAGAAGTTGGAAGGCCCAGCAATGAGAGGATAAGACCTGAGCATGGTCTACAGAAGAGCAAATTCATAATCTATAGCCCACTGGGGCCCCATGCCTCCAGGAAGCATGTGGGAGGTGATGGTGCTTACCAGCTGCCTGGCCTCCTGCTGTACATTGGGTGTATCACCTGTACGAAAAACTACAGGTGCTTTCCTTCTTGCTGGCTTTAGGGAGAACTGTCCTTTGACATTATCACTGTTCGTTGGGCAGACAAGCTACCAGGCTGAGTGTGCCCTGAGATTCTGCTTGGTTTGCAACCAGCCTACTCCATGTGGACAGTTCCGCCAACTTCTGAGAGCTATCTCCGGATTAGAGCTGGGTCCTCTAAATCTTGAGGAAAGCTGGTGATTTAGAAAGTCTACCAGCACCTGTCTTTGGAGGAAATAAACTGAACTCAACAGAACTAGCTGGGGGCCACCCATCTGAAGCAAGGGCAATGACAAAACATTTACAAGTTACACGTGGATATCCCTTCAGGATGCTTCAGTTCTTCCAGGACCCCATAATAATCTGGAACTACAATTCAGTTTCTAAAAATGTAGATTCAAATGTTACACAGACCTGGATTCAAACCCTGCCTCTATCACTCACCAGATGTATGACTGCAGTCAAGTTTATTAATCTCTCAAATCTTAATGGCCTCATCTATAAATGTGGATAATAACTTTATTGAATTGGTAAATAAGATAATACATACAACATAATTCATAATTCAACAATGCCCAGCATACTGTAAATGCTCAATAAATGAGAGTTAAAAATAAAAACAAAATAAAGACAGTATTAAGATCCTAATATTGTGGACCAGGATAGGATTAATGTGAATTTCATTTTGTTATGTGCTAAAATAACCCCCTCATGTAGCTAAGTCACCTCAAAACAATTTTCTCCATGGTATTTTCTTCTCTAAATGTATCTTATCTTGATATGTTTTTTTTTCAATTCTAATACTTAATAAACATTCAAGAAATGTGCACTAAATGCCTTTTTGTGCATAAGACATTTAAAAGGGACAAAATGAATAACATATGGTCACTACCTCTGAAGGGCTCACAGCCCCAGGGGGGAGCGAAACAGATGAGTCCATGGATGATAGGTCTTTGGTCCTATTGGTCCATGCTGAACCGTGGTGGGTAACCACACCTGCCATCCCTGAGTCACACGTGTTCGGAGCCTGATGCTAAACCCTTTGCAAGGCCTAGGATATTTCTAATATGCAAGGATCACATATCCAAATGCCAATCTAAACCAAACATTCTGCAAAATATCAGTGACTACTGAAGACTCAAACAATGATGGCTATTATTAACATTTTCATAATCATAAAATTATACATAATAAACTAAAGAGAAAAATCTGTACATGTGAACATTTTCTCAGAGGAAACAAAATTGAAAGAACACAGAAAATGGCTTTTTTTTGGAAAGCACAAACTAAATATAAGATTACATATTGTAATTGTAAAAGGATTATAAACAGAAAAATTTAAATACATATTAAACTCCCTGCCTTCAAGTCATCCCTCAACCAATATTATTGAAAGAAGAGCATTGATAAAGTTCCTTGCATAATGAGGAAGCATTTAAATTTTATGAATGTAAACATAATAGGAATTCTTATCTTTTATTAGCCTTCTCAATCCATCCTTTTGTAGACACGTTTATAGATTTCAGTTTCAGTTTTCAGCTAATAAAATTCTCTATTCCATATTTTTGTAATAATAAATTCTTTCTATGACCATGAAAAAAATGTAAAATATATTTCAAAAACATTTTGACTGTCAGTTATACACTAAGAAAAGGCAGATGGATCCCCATGGACCTCATAGTTCACAAAGATCTCATTTAGTGTGTTCAGCTCTAGTACTAAGATGAATTTGATAACAACAGTCTGGGTGCCTCATTGCTGTTACATGAAATAACTACTGCCCTGAGGTATTCAAGGGAATCAGATACAGTGGGTCTCTTCAGACCTTCGGGAGGACAAGGTTGGTTCTCTTTCTGTAATACCACCCTAAGAAAGCGAAAGCTACTATCTCCACTTTCTTCAATTCATTTTAATTAAATGGAACTATTTTTTTTGTTTCCCTAAGAGACTATCATTTCCCTAGCCTCTCCTGTTTTTTATGTTTTATTTTAAATATGAAGAAAGCCAATTTGCTATTGACAAACTTTCTTGTAAAATATCAGTTTTGGTGAGGATATAAAAAGAAGAGGAAGTTTCCTAAGCCGGTGGGAGTACCAAGGCTTAAAACCATTTAGAAACATTTTAGAATTATCTAGTAGATTTCGGGATATGCATATCCACTCCTAGGGATATACTCTCCACCCCCAAAATGGGCATACCTGTGCTCTAAGGGGCATACCTGTGCTCTAAAAGACATACATAAGAATAAGAATGGTAGTAGTATTCATAATATTCCAACATTAGGGAAAAATGTTCATCAAAAATAAACTAAATTGTACCTATATTCATAATTTGTAATGCTAAACTCGAACTAAAAGGAATAACTGCAGATATATGCAACAATGTGGATAATCTTCCAGATATACAATTTTGACTAAAAGATCAGACACTAAGGAATACATACTATCAGTCCAGAATTCTGATCAAGATGTCAATGTTGGTAAATGCAGTACTCAAATCTTCCCACAACCCACCAAAATTACAACTAAAGTACAGAACAACCATCATTCAGAACCACCTGAAATTTAGCTGAAGAGAAGCCCTATAATTAAAGACATAAAGAAGAAGCCGTATCAACATTGGTAATAAGGGCAGAGACATGAATTGGTCTGGTCCCACACCCACATATGGTGGATGAAAATCTGGAGGATATCTCATCGGCTGAAGTCCCCTCTTAAGGGTGAGGGGTCCCAGTCCCACACCAGGCCCCCTAGCCCAAGGTTCCAGTGCCAGAAAGAGGAATTTCCATAACTTCTGGCTATAAAACCCAGGAGGTTTTGTGGCTGAGCAAAAGGAGGGGCTGCGGGAGTCCCGATAGTTCCTCTTAAAAGGCCAAATCATGGATTTAACAACTTGTTGCCCACCCAAACTCTTTCCAGTGGCTTTCCCATACAAACGTAATGTCTTGCCTCATACTTTGAACATTCTTAAAATCTCTAAAACAAGCAGCATGTGCCCACAGAATGCCCTGCACCTCTCATTAAATGGCCCCAGGACCAGCAATAACAGCAGACAGCCTTGGTTCACAGCTTGGCCTCTCCTGGGCACCTCCAAGTCCAGCATAAGAGCAGCCATCTGCAGATTGTTTTGTAGCTCATGCTGGGTAGCTCTAGGTCAATCATAAGCAGCAGCTGACCTTGGTCTGCAACTCCAAAGAGGACCTGGAGCCAGTACACCAAATGGACAGCTTCAGACCACGTTGAAGCAACACCCAACTATGTCCACACGTGTCACACTGGAGAGGCAAACTTAGTGGGCACCAGAGCCCCACTGAAGTAAGTCCTGCTCTGTGGGGTGGGCCCCTGCACAGCTGATCCTCCATGGTGGTTGAAACCAGTCCCCTCAGCCTATCAGCCTGGGGGTAAATCCCTCCCATTGATGTGCCAACAGCAATCAAGGCTCAACTAAGATAAGATGGTAACACAAGCCACAAGGGGTTCATACCTGGAGTGCCTAGCTCAGGTGATCAGAGAGGCTGTGCCACTGGACCCTACAGGACAGACACTTACCACGTAAAGCTACTCCACCAAGCCCAGGAGACGTAGTGGCTCTGCATAATACTAGGAACAAAGAGAGAAAAACCAAAATGAAGAGACAAAGATAGAATTGAGTCAATAATATTGTAATAACTATGTGTGGTATCAGATTGTTACTACATTTATTGGGGTGAGCACTTAGTATATTATAGAATGTCTAACCACTGGGTTGTATATCTGAAACTAATACATTATATACCAACTGTAATTGAAAAATAAAAAAAAATATTTAAGGTCAAAAAAAGAACACTTACTGTCTTATTCCATTTATACAATATTTGAAAACATCCAGAGGTAACTATAATATTGAGGCTTGCATTCTTAGGTGTTAAACTCTCAGAAGAAGTATAAGGTTACCAGGGAAGTCACAATAGTGGTTACCTTTTCAGGAAAGAGGGGACTGTGATTGGTAAGAAGTCTGCAGGGGGCAGGGTTTGGGGGCACTAGTGTGTTTAAATTTTGGACTTGGTATTCAATATATTGAGTAGTTGGTCAATACATAATCCATTAACCTGTACAGTTATATCTTCTGCCCTTTTCTATGTGTGTTCTATGTATCACAATAAAAAGGTCTAAAAGGAAAATCTTTTTTGTTTTTTTGTTAAACAATGTTTCCTAAACAGAGGAAAGAAAATTGACAATATTGGGTTTATACGTATTACTTTAGGAGCATAATCCCTTCTAATTTCAATAATAGTAATCCTGCAAAGGAGTTATCATCTTCCCCACTGGAAGCAGCAGCTCAGGGAAGTCCAGAGACTTGCCTGGGGCCACATAACCAGTACCAGCAGAGGCAGGAGCTAAACTCAAAGGTGTGAGCCAAAGTCCATATTTTTTATATGCTATCATTCTGAATTTATACACACTCAGCAGAGCTTTATGGATGGAAGTTTCAGATTTTCAAATTAGAAGCCAAACTAAACAAATACTCAAGGTCTAAGTACTGCTGCACAAAAATCTTTAATTATTTTTAATAAAATCTAAGAGATAATTATTTTAAAATCGATGTAGCTAATCCTGCTTTATAGTCAGACCATTCTGTTGAATAAATGAGTTATTTATTAGTCTAGGTTGTGTATTGTTCTTTGAATTGTCAAAAAGTTTGTGAATCACTGGCTTATACAAAGAGGGTTCAGAAAGGAAGAATGCAAAGTTAAAATCTCAACTTCTATTCCAAGACCTTCTCTTTCATAGTCATGGGTCACAGATATAAAAGAAAGAAAGACTAATAAAATTTTGTATCCTTCTCAGGCTGGGAGAGAGCCCAGAAGACTTCCTTCATTTATTCCACACATAGTTATGGAGAGCTCACTGACACAGCTTGTACCAGTCCTCGGGAATACGAGGATGAAAAGATGCACAAGATACTAGATATTATATTCTATGGGAGAGAGTGACAATAAGTGACTAAAGAAATGAGGTATCTTCAGAGAGTGTTAGATATTCCAAAGCAAACCAGAGTAATAGGATGGAGAAACACTGGAGTCACAGTAAAGGTGTGGTCAGTAACATAAGCCCAAGGCCTTTTCAAAAGGTGATATAATAGCCAAGGCCAGAAAGAGGACAAGATGGCAGCTACAAAGCCACCAAAACTTGGGAAAGATACTCAGGCAGATGCAACAGCAAGTATAAATTCCTGAGTTAGAATTGTACTTGGTGTTTCAGTAAATGAAAAAGCACAGTGTGACTGAAGCAGAGTCAGTGTAAAGGTGTATCAGTTAGGATTTGATTTAGCTTCCAATAACAAAAAAATTAAAGCAACCATAGCTTCAATAGATATCATTTATCTAAAATTGGAAATGCAACTTCACAAAGCCATCAGCGACCAGGTTCTTTCTATTTTGTGGCTTCATCATTCACTTTGTGATCTAAAATGGCCACGTGAGGTCCAGCCCTCACAACTGAATTCCAGCTATGAGCAGATGAGAAGGATGAAAACAATCTGTGCTCTCCCTTTAGAGATGCTTCCTGAAAGCCAACACTATATATCCCATTGACCAGAATAAAAGTCAAATGTCTAATCTAACAGCAAGAGAGACTGGAAAATTCTAGCAGGAAGCTAAGTACCTGTGTATCTGGTTTTTTTTTTTTGTTTGTTTTGTTTTGTTTTGTTTTGTTTTGTTTTACTAAGAAAGAAAAAAATATATATTTTATATGACAAGTAATTTTGTCACAGGAGAAAAGAGGTAGGAATTGAGTATGAGAAGGTAGGTAGGCTTAATTCATTTAAGGACTTTTTGACCATAGTATTTGGAATTTTATGCTTGAGGGTGAGGCCATATAGTCCCAGGATACTGCCTTGCTTGAACAGAAATGTTGCTCAAGAAAGCACCTCATCTATGTGGTCTGGAAATAATCACTCTGCATGCCTGCCTCAGGGATTGCTAGGGCTTTTAAGGTGGTCGTCACAACTTGAAGTCATCTGACTCTTCATTTATCACCACCTTTTTCAAATTACTCACCGTGTCCTGTTAATTCTATCAAGACAGTGTTCCTTACACAAAAAATGAAAATGCTTGACAGAGTAGGAATATTTTGAATCCAACAATCACTTCCAGTAACCTTTAATCACAGAGAAAAAGAGACAAAAAGAACATTTATTTGTGTTTTGGGAGTAAAAAGCTATGTTGAAGTTCTAACTCTTGGTACCTGTGATTGAGATCTTATCTGGAAATCAAATTTTTGAAGATGTAACATAGTTATGACGAGGTCTACTGGCTTTGGTTGGGACCTAAATCTCATGGCTGTTGCCCTTACAAGAAGGTCAGATGAAGACCGGGAACAAAGACATACTCAGGTAGAACGCTATAGGTGATGACAAAGGCAGGTTTGGGATGATGCAGGTGCAAGCAAAGGAAAGCCAAGGACTGACAGTCACTACCAGAAGCCAGGGACAGGCAAGGAAATATTCTCCCTCAGAGCCTCCAGAAGAAATCAACCCTGCCAACACCTTTATGCTGGACTTCTAGCCTCCAGAACTGTGAGAAAATAAATTTCTCTTGTTTACATCACCCACCCAGTTTGTGGGCCTTTGTGGTGGCAACTCTAGTAAACTGATACAGACTTTTCTCCATGAAGTGGAGTGCTCCTATAAAAAATACCTAAAAATGTGGAATAGGCTTTGAACCTGGGTAGTGATTAGAGGCTGGGAGAGTTTTGAAGTACAAGTTAGAAAAAGCCTAGATTGCCTTGAAGAGACTGTTGGTAGCAATGTGTTCATATGTTTAAATAGATGTATGTAAGATACATGTATGCAAGATGTCAAAATACACTCTGGTATTTCATTTTACATCCTCAGGTGTAAATGAGAGAGATGTTATCGGACACTGGAGGAAAGGCAATCCTTGCTATAAGGAGGTGAAGAAACAGTGAATTGTGTCCAAGACTGTATACTGTTTTGTGAAGGATAGAACTTAGGAATAATGAATTTAGATATTTAGCACAGATTACTAAACAAAATGTTAAAGATGCAACATGCTTATAGTAAAATGTGAGAGGGGAGAGATAAATGGAAAGGTGAATTGTTAAGTAAAAAGGAAAATTATCAACTTGTCTATATTGTTAAAAAAATTAGCCTTGGCTGGTGTGGCTCAGTGGATCGAGTGCTGGCCTGCAGACTGAAAGGTCACTGTTTGATTCCCAATCAGGGCACAAGACTGGGCTGCAGGTCCCCAGCTTGGGACATGGGAGAAGCAACCAATTGATGTATCTCTTGAACATCGATGTTTCTCTCCTTTTCTTTCTCCCTCCCTTCCCCTCTTTCTAAAAATAAATAAATAAAATCTTGTTTAAAAATGTGGCTACTAGAAATTTTTTTTTTAAATGAGAAGTGTGTTCTGAAGAGAGTACCAGTGGTGTGGCTGAACAACCATCTGATAAAGAGATTAGCACCAGCTTGACTCTGGATTCAATTAATCATCTCTGCACAAACTGGCAGCTTGGACTGAAGGGGAAAGAGACAGGACAAAATGAGGAAAGACCATCATACTTCTGAAATTCTACAGGGCAGAGCAATAGAAAAATCAGCTGTGAACATGCGTTATCCTTCAGCAAAAAGGAAGAATAACCCAAAAGGGAGGGAGAGATCACCAGGGCTGCCATGCATCCACAGGCCCAGAGAGGACAGGCCCAGGGAGCAAAGCTGTCTCTTCGTCCATTTGGGGGCAGGGAGTGGAGAAGGGACACCTCCTCAGTTTCAGCAAGCTACACTGCCACCCTCCAAGGGTGAGGATGTCATTTCAATGGGCCCAGAGAACAGAGCATTGAGCCAAAAAGCATTATTCTCAAGACTTAAATCTAATGAAACTAGACCTGCTATGCTATAGGCTTTCTTGGAATCCCTAACCTCTTTCTTCTTTTCAATTGCTCCCTTTTGGAATTAGAATGCCTATCCTATTCCTTTCCCACAATTGTGTTTTGGAAGTTTATAACTTGTCTCATATTTCAAAGTTCCCAACTGGAGAAAAATTTTGTCTCAGATGAATCATACCTCAAATTTCACATATATCTGATTTAGATGATATTCAGGGGAGGTTTTGGACTTAGAGCAGGGGTGTCAAACTCATTTTCAACGGGGGCTACATCAGCCTCACAGTTGCCTTCAAAGGGCTGAATGTAATTTAAACCCCTTAACAGTTAAGGAGTAGTTACATTTATACAGTCTTAAAATTATTTCAGTCCTTTGAAGGCAACCGCGAGGCTGATGTGGCCCCTGGTGAAAATGAGTTTGACACTCCTGACTTAGAGTCAATGAAGGAATGAATTAAGATGTTTGGGTTATTGGAATGGAAATGAATGTATTTTGCATGTGAGAATCTCATGAATTTGGAGTATCCAGAGAGTAGAGTGTTAAGGGCTCATCTGTGTCCACCCCAAATTTATATGTTAAAGCTGTAAACCTCAGTACCTCAGAGTATGCTTGTATTTGGCAACGAATACAGAGAGACAGCAGGGGCCGCCCACACAGAAGAAAGACCATGTGAGGACACTGCAAAGGCAGCTATCTGCAAGCCAAGGAGAGAGTCCTCAGAGGAATTCAAACCTGCTAACACCTTGATCTGGCCTTCCAGCTTCCAGAACTCTTGAGGAAATGAATTTCTGTTGTTTAAGCCACATAGATTGTGGTACAGGAATACTATACCTATGAAAAGTTTGCTTTACACCATTTTGCTTTTCCAACAGACCACTTTAGTTCCTGTTTTCAATAATGACAAGAAATTCTAAGAGGATTTTCGCTTTTATGAAAAACGGCAAAAAACAAAAACTGCATTTGCTGTGCAGTGAGCCATTATAGAAGCAGCATGTACTGGAAAGTGGGGCTGCACTGTCTATACATTACTTCCACTAGATGTAGGCCATCTATTATCACATTGTTTCTACTTTCACTATATGCTAGTAGTGTTTTAGCTTTTATGTGTTCTTTGGTATGATTTGGTAGGTTAATATTTGAGTCTATGAATGCTCAAAATCTTCTCCAGAAAAATTAATGGTACAGTAGCCCCCCCATCTGTGGGGGATATGTTCATTCCAAGACCCCCAGTGAATGCCTAAAATCACAGATAGTACAGGACCCTGCTTTTTCCTATATATACCTATCTATGATAAAGTTAATTTATCAATTAGGCACCATAAGAGATGAACAACAGTAACCACTAATAATATAGAACAATCACAACAATATACTGTAATAAAAGTTGTGAGAATGTGGTCTCTCTCTCATTCTCAAAAATCTTACCGTACTGCACTCACGCTTTCACTTAAAAGAAGCACTCTATGACATCTCTTCAGCATATCCAAACTGCCAGTATCACTATTTTTGCACTTTCAGGCCACTATGAAATAAAATAAAGGTTATCTCAACACAAGCACTACATACCAGGGCAGTCCATCCGATAACCAAGAGGCACTAAGGCTAATGGTCAGGAGCATATACAGCGCGGAGACACTGAACACAGGAATGAATCAGGCCCTGGGTAGACCAGGTAAGATCACGCGAGATTTCATCACACTACTCAACAGAGCACTCAGTTTAAAACTTATAAATCATTTATTTCTGAAATATAGTATTTGGAGACCATGGTTGACCATGAGTAACTGAAACCTTGAAAAAATGAAAGGGTAGACTACTATAATTACTTCTTCGCTTTACACTATTTTGAGAACGCTCTACTGTTAAATTGTGGGAGCACACTGTATTCTTTATGGCAGCCCTAGCAAACTAATACAAGATTTGACTGATATCTAGGCTGAGATTCAGCTATTCTACTTTATTATTTGTTAGGATCTTCCAGGTTATCTTTTGAATCTAATAGAAAGGCCTGGCTTCAAGGAATAATCTATGTGCATAGAGTTCTGAGTGGCTCCTTTTCCATGTCACAAAGAGAAATTCTCATCACAATAGCCTCCAGTCAAGTTCTCTCAGCAGAGGCTTCAAGGGAAATTATACAGTCAATGCAACTGGATTCTCCATTCAAAGTCCTCTAGGTTTGAAAAACACCGGCACTGTAAATTGCCACTGAAAGAGGAGTTGAGAGCAACTGCAGTAGATATAGTGCAAGATATGCAGGTGCTCCTCAGGCCACTCAGTTTACTGGCTCTGCATTTACAATCTTAATGGAAATGTTAGTACTCTATTCCTGTTGCTCAGCCTCCATCATGAAGATCTTTGGGAAGCAACTACAAAGAACTTTTCAGAAATGGTCCTCCAAATTTAACCTACTTCACTTTGCTTTTAAATGCTATGAAATGCCCATCCTTAATTTTTCATCTTAAAAACACAGCAAAACTCACCCTAAGTGCCACTACGATCACAATTGCACATACAAGCTACACAGAATCTCTTACGGAGCATGAAGAGTTCATGATCACTGACAGAAGCAGGAAAATATTAATGATTAGATGTTACCTGACTTCTTCTTGTTCCCTCACCCCCATCAGCCTTCATAATGCATGAAGTGTGCTGTCGGGTCATTTGTTTTCACCATTACACCTCTCAAATCTGTTCTTTCCATTTCATCTACTAACCGTTTTCATCAAAGCCCTCATCACATTGCATCTAAAATTATGATTCGATTTAATTGGTTTTGAAAAAATACTATTCTCTCAAATGGCTTTTTATTCATTTTTCTTATTGCTTTCCATTCATCATCTGAGTTTTTGCAGACTCTATCTCTCCACGACATTTCCAATAAAAAGGTCAATACTTCACACACTTGGAAAATGATGCTATGTTTTTCTTTCCGTTACTGACATATTTTATCCACAATGCTTCTGATGACTAGAATAGAATTAGATAAGTGCCACCTGTGGTCTCTGGGGGTCAATGTTCCAAAGTTCCTGTAAGAATAAAAGTGAAAACTAACATTTATTGAGTATTTAGTTGGTATCAGGCACCATTCTCAGAATCTTATGTACATTCACTTGTATTTTTTTACAAGAACTCTATGCACTAAATCCTTCTGTAATTTCTATTTTATAGATCAGGAAATGAATATACAGAGAAAATAAACAACTTTCCTAATTTACTAAAAACCCTCCAACTCTAGCTCAAGATTTGAAGCTTGTTCTCTCTGTTTCAAAAGTTAAAATTTTCATAGGCAGACAAAGGGGCAATAATTTTCTAAGGTAAATTGTTTGTGTCCTTATGAACCCTTAAGACCACATGTTTAGTTACACAGGAAGAAGTAGGGAAGAATTCCAGTCTAGGGCTCAGGAGATGGGTTCTGAGTCAAGATCTGTTACTCTGAGCAAGTCACTTTTCCTTTTTGGGTGGGCTTCAGTGTCTTTATCTGAGAAATTAGGGCATTAAACTCTACTACCTCTGAGGCACTTTTAAGTGATTCTTATTCTTATATTTCCCCACCTCCAGTTATGTATTCCATCTGCTGCTACTAAATATATATTAATTTGGGTGTTTGTATGACAAAGAAGGGGTGAGAGAGAGAGAAGAGAGAAAGAGGGGAATTTTTTTTCAAAGAGAAGCAGAAACATAGATTAATGCCTAAAAATACAGTTATTCTTTTTCTTCCCATAATGATAGGTGATTATTAGTGTGATTTAGTTCTTTAAGGATGTTGAGGGCTTGAGTCAACATCTCTACAATGATTTAGGCCACCAGACATAATGCAAAGATAGATGTAGTTGTAAGTACGAGTAGGAGGGAAGCACTTTTTCAGGAAACCCCCAGCAAGTTTTCCGTTAATATCTTCTTGGTTACAACTAGGTCCTATGCTTACTCTTAAACCTGGATTTGTGTCTGGTTTTCTTGAAACCAAGGAATTTCTCAATAATGCTGGAATAGAAGTAGCAGGGCAGTTGCTTTTGGTATAGCCAACCAAATGTATGCCACAATCTGTATTCTCACATATATGGCTGCCAGAGAACTATTCCCCCAGCACACATGTGGGATGGCCACTTCTTCACATTTCAAAGCCCATCAAAGGTTGCCATTAAAGTCAAATCTTAGAGAAACACTAAGCACTTTTGTAATAATGTAGCTCCCTTATTTCCAGTTTTATCAGACTGAACCCTCGGGGACCAACCGAATCATTCTCATCAGTTTTCTAAACCTTCATGTCAATTTGTTTATTTGTTTGCTTTGCTCATCCACTTTCTTTGCCTGGAATGCTCAACATTCTTATTTATCAAAGTTTTATTGAGCATGTCCTATGTGCCAGGTTCTGCAGGCAATGCACATACCAATTTTTTTTTTAAATATGTTTTTTCCTGCAAATTTCCTTCAGTTGCAGAAACAGGCATATACACAATTAATTATCAAAAATATTGCATAACATTAGAGTAGAATAAACAGTTTCCTAGTCCAAACTTACCTTATTTCTGTGCATATATCTGACTCAACTCAACTTTTCTAAGTCTCAGCTTTTCTAAGAAGTCCTTGATCTCCTTAGTTTCAATGTACTTTGTAGTACATTTGTTCTAGAGACTCATGTAACACTTAAATACACAAACATAACTTTTCATATTTTAAGAAGATGGGCTGTAAATCTCATAAATATTATCTCTTTAAGTACGGAGATCTCATCCTACATTTCTTTATTTCTCTGAAACTCATGTTATTCATTCTTCCTTTTACTGAATAATGTATTTATTACTCACTTACTGTCTCTGTGAGTACAGCATCGTGCCAGGCACCACTAGGCAGAGAAGCAGAAAGGAAACCACAACAATAACTAAGACACACTCCCTCACCTTGAAGATCTTATAATAGAGCAGGGGAGGTTGATCAGACATATTAATAATAAATTATTAATAATTTTAATAAAGAAATAGAAATGCAATTGAGTGGTTCCATAAAGGTGAGAGAAAACATGATATTGTCTAAGGAAGAGAGAGTGAATAATGAAGCAAATATAGAAACTGAGATCTCCTCAGAAAGCAACTATTTTTTTTTACTTTAGTTTGAAGTTCAAGCAGAAACTGTGAAACAGGGCAAAAGAAGTTTATCATAGAAAGATAAGTAGGTACCAGACAGTGGAGGGATGTGGGAACTCGAGCCCCAGTTAACTTTAGATTGGGGATTGGGAGCAGGAAAATGTGATCAAAGGTCTTCAGCCAGGTGGTAATGTGGTCAGAATTTCAGTTAAAATTATTAATCCACATGTGGTGAAAACAGATAGAACTGGAATGAGAAGAGACCACGAATACAGTGGGATTTAGGAGGCTGCTGCAGCAAGTTAAATAGAAGTAAAAAGAAAAACTTAATTCTCTGACCAAACCCCCTTTGATACTTGAGACAGATGGTGTCATTTTTCATTTAGCACAGAGGCAGAAGTTTTGGAAAGAGGAATACGTGTGAATGTTGTATTTGAAGGCTAGACATGGGCAACATGGAGTGAGAGAATCCAAGACGAATTCCATCTTTTACTCTAGTTGTGAAATCTTCCCTGCACCAAAACATTTCCTGTCTATTTTCTCTCTTCTTAAAAATACAAAATTAGCTCTTCCTTCTTTGCTTCTTTTCTTCTGCTATTAACTCTCTCCTACTTTTCTGTAACCTACATAAAATGCAGTTGCTCTTTTTACATATTATTCAACTGGGGATCATAATGCTTAATCACTCTAAGCTGGGTTCTGAGGTAAAATCTTCTAGGAATTGGCAGTCATGTAATTCCACAGCAAGGGAACATTGTGTCCCCAACAGTAATGACCAAGAAGCAAAGGGAACTTTTATTCAAAACCCAAGGGGGAATAAAGGTTCCTAAGAAGGCCAGTGATTTTAATTACAAGTTCATTAGAAGTCTGAATCCCTAGCACATACGATTGCCTTTATTCTTTGATCTTCGGTGGCTCTGGAAATCTGGCCTAAACCGCAGCCCTCGTCAGCCCCAGGACAGGGATTGGATAGCTCTCAATTCCATTACAGCTTTATCTCAGATCAATGAGGTGACCTTGAAAGAAACCCACTTTCCTATGCCTCACCTTCCTTGCAGAAAAAATGAGAATGCTACCAAGTCTCCGTAGTTGACTAGAAGCGTGAGGGTGAAGCCCTCTGAGGACACAAGGTGCTAAATGACAAAGAGGATAGAATATGTAATCCAATCAATCATGCACTGACACTGGCTGTGCCCATTTATTATTACTTTCCAATTTCTAAAGTGATGGCAAAATGGAAATTCCACTAGTTTTTCAAGAACTTGAATCTGATTCTTATAATCCTGGGCTTCACATTACTGATATATTGTAGATATAATTTTTGTGTGCTCCAAGAGGCTTTCTGCTCAGAGGGCATTGCTGTAAGTTGTGGATAATTTATTTTCCCTCGCTATTATATTGTGTAAATTACCATGTTGGCAATATTTTAGCCTTTCACACTTTGAATCAGTGCCCAGAATAATTCTAACAATATTTTGATTCTCTGGAAGCAACTTCAAGGAAGAAAGCCCTTCAAAATGTCTGAATATTCATTTAAACTTCAGCTGAGAGGAACATGTCTTCCAGGTCAAGTACAAGGATTACCTGAAGGGTAAGTGATACTTATCTCATCTCCCTGCTGATATCTATATCCTCTTCTGCTGCCAGAAACAATTGTAAGAACTTGCCAGCTAAGCACACGTTCCTCAGTCAATCCAGCCTCCTAAGGATGGGAGTTCTAGAATTGGAACCCAATTTGAGGCCTACCAGAAATGTCAAAAAATTTTACTTCAGAGGCCCACTCATATAACCAAGTCTGTGTTTTATTTTATCACTCAAAGGAGATACTTTGGTTTTCAGACAGAAAATGCCTCATTTCTTAGTGTTAGGAGTAATTAGGAATGGTCAACAGTAGAAGTTAGATGGCCAAGTGAGGCCCACAAGGTGCTGCAGAAATGGACATAATGCCCCATGGAAGGCTTAGAAAGAACGTGGTCACCACGCAGGGGTTGCCGTTTTGTTTTGTTTTTTAATTGAATAAAAGTATAGCCTTACATAACAATAAGAAAAGAGAAGGCAAAAAGGCTTTCTTTTATTTTATTTCGCCCATCCCTCCTGTAACCCAGTAATGGAAGACCATTTTTAGGATGCGTTACTGGAACCTCAGAGCCCCAACTCTGCCTCCCCCAAATCACTAAGCCCAGATGCAGGGCAGAGGAATAGTACCTCTCACGCTGTCTGCTTCAGTCCTGACCAGCTGAATGTCCTAGGAAGTTATCCATTCTTTATATTCTTGATTATAATAATGTGGGATACTGTTAGTGCTAACTTTATGATGATGTTGTGAGAATTCAGTGAGCAAATGCCTGTGCACCTCACCCAGAATATGACACAATAAAAGTTTCAGCTGTTACCATTCATAAAAAGACTTTATAATTGATCATATTATGATACTATTAATCATAAGGATATTCTAGCAATACAGGGAAAGAGGCTATATCTTAATATAGGTGGTGTTTTTGTTTTGTTTTGTTTTTTCTCAAGAACCTCCTGCTCCAAGTCAGGATTGGCATGGGCATAAGGGAAGGGTGAGCCTAGCTATAGATAAATTAATAGACTTGGTTCCCTTCACAAGCTTCTGAAAAATACAAATCAACTTTTATTTATTTATCTAAGCTCTCCCTTTATCTATTCATGCTCCTGTCTAAAACTGAAAAAGTAGTTGGAGAAAGGAAGCAAAAGGCCCTTAGAAGTACTTTTAAATTTCTTCCAGTTTTCTAATGAACTTAATAAGCTCTCCAGATACATCTTACAAAGAAACCTTCAAAAATATTAAAGTAATTTTGTGTTCTCCAGTGGTACAGTGCTTTCTAAATAACAGGTAAGAAATATATCATTATAAATTTCACAAGTGTTCAGTTAACAGTAAAAGGAAAATCACAAGAGAAAATGCTTCTCTTTGATATATTTTAATATATTTGGATGGAACGCTGTTGCAAGATTTTTACTAGAGCAGTTTCCTTGAGTTTTCACCTCAAATTCCAGTTGAGTCATGACAATTCCAAATGTTCCTCTTCTAACTGCCTGTCACTCCAAGCAGTTTTTGACATAGCCAGAATCTTTCCAAGATTTTTGATCAAAAAACTAATTCACCAAGTTGAAATCACTGTCGCTCATTTTCTGTCTTACATACACGGTAAGCATTACTACGAGAAGGGCTCTGCTACGGGCACCAGTATTCCAGGAAACAAGTGAAATAGCTTGAGTTTTGCCATCAAAGCCGTAAATTTCATCTGAGTGGCACATCAGACTCCAGGTCAGAAGCACAAAACCTGAGCCACAGACCCACAGTCAGGAGCAATATCTAAGATGGAGTGTACCTTGACTGTGATCAAGTTCACGTTATCATTCTTAATGTCCAGTTGGCTTTCTGCAGACCAGATGTCAAGAAGTCTTTGCTCCAAACTCATAGCAGGCAGGAATGGCTTTTTACTTCCTGTCTTGGCAAGGCATAGTACCTAACTAGGGCAGCATTTCCCTCACAGCCGTCTACGGACCTCTTGCAGCAGACTTATCACAGCCGCTAAATTAAAATTCACATTCTTGGGCTCCACTGCTAAACCTTCTCAATCAGAATCCCTGCAATAGGTCCTGAACATCTGAATATTTAATAAACTATCAAGGTTAATTATAGGAAAGCCTGCAGTCATTATAAAAACTGACGTTAGGACCCAGGAATGTCAAATCTATACATATTCATAATGTACAGAATCATTTCCAAGGTGATATTGGAGGATCCCTGGAAAAAGAAGCCATGACCAACTGTCCTCAAGCAACTTAAATTTAAGCAATCTGATAGCCGTATCCACAAAATAACCAAACTGCTTAGCCTGCCTGCAGAGGGGTGAGAGCAAAGTCAGCGTCTTCCTTAAGGAAGCGGACAGTCATATGGCCAGAGTTGTGTCATTGTTCCCCGCTAAAAATGTTTCCTGCTTTGCTTTTAGAGGGGAATTAAAAATTTCTGTCTCTGACTTCTGTAGACAAAACTGTCCAGTAATTCACATTACTAGATAATCTTTGGATTAACTTCCTTAAGAATGTTAAGCGTTTTCAACTGGGAGACAGGATATGTAGAGTATAAAAGCCACGCCATCCACTCACACAACTCTGCAAGATTTCCCCCTGCCTCAGGGTCTGAAGTAGAGTCTCACCTTCAGCTTCACCATCCACTTGATCTCAGCATACCATTTAGTTGGAGCACAGTATGAATGAAACAATTTTATCAAGATGGATTCTGTCTCCTCTTTGTAGTCAGTTCAGTCAGTTTCTAAGTTGTTCTTTGATAATGACCTAAATAGACATCATCTCCTAGAGTTGGTCTTCTAAGAAAAAGTTTTAGTGTTTAGTATTTAAATTATGACTGATTCATAATATTATGACTTCTTAGAGCAGGAAAGAAATATAAGAAACTGTGCATTGCTTTAAATTCAGGCTTTAAACCAGATTCTATAGCTCATCTGAGTTCATTATCTCATACCCATCTGATGCTTCAGAAAATTTGGTTTTATTTTGTTGTCGTTCGATTTGATGGATGTGTTATGGAGACAAAAATTTCAAAGGGCATTTGGATTCCAAGAATGGTAAAGACTACTTGTTCCCAAATAAGTCAATAATAAAACAATACTCCAGGCCGATGTTTTTCTAAAACACTGATAAAAGAGCCTAGAGCAAGGAAAAACTGAGTTCCTTTCATTTTTAATTCAATCATTGGGGTGCTATTGGTTAATAAAACTATATAGGTTTCATGGGTACAAATTTTATAACACATCATCTGTATATGATATTGCATTCACCACCCCAGGTCAAGTCTCCTTCCATCACTATTTATCCCCCCTTTACCCTCTTTTACTTCTCCTACCACCTTTCCCCATGTTCCCTCTGGTAATCATCATATTGTTGTCCATGTCTATGAGATTTTCTTTCTTTTTCTTTTCTTTTTTTTTTTTTTGTCTTAATCTCTTCACCTTTTTCACCCAGTCCCCAATCTCCCTCTACTCTGACAGCTGTCAGTCTCTTCTCTGTAACTTTGAGTCTACTTCCATGTTGTTAGTTTATTTTGTTTTTTAGATTCTACATGTAAGTGAAATCCTATGATACTTGGCTTTCTGTGACTGGCTTATTTTTTTTAATTATATTTTTGATTATGCTATTTCAGTTGTCCCAGTTTTTCTCTCTTTGTCCCCCTCCACCCAGCATCCCCTGCTTCCTCAAGCAATCCCTATACCATTGTTCATGTCCATGGGTCATACATAGGTGCTTTGGCTACTCTATTTCCTGTATGGTAATTTATATTCCCACGGATATTCTGTAACTACCTAATTGTACTTCTTAATACCCTCATCTCTTTACCCATTTCCCCTACACATCCCTCCCATCTGGAATCCATCAAAAAGCTCTCTGTATCCATGATTCTGTCTCTGTTCTTTCCATTTGCTTAGAATGTCTTTTAGAATTGATTGCTGATAGATAGGTATTTATTGTCACTTTATTGTTCACAATTTTGATCTTCCTTTTCTTAAATAAGTCCCTTTAACATTTCATATAATAATGGTTTGGTGATGATGAACTCCTTCAGTTTTTTTTTTTCCTATCTGGGAAGCTCTTTATCTTCTGTTCCATTCTAAATGATAGCTTTGCCAGCAGAGAAATCTTGGCTGTAGTTCCCTGTTTTTCATGACTTTGAATATTTCTTACCAATCTCTTTTAGCCTGAAAAATTTCTGTTGAAAAATCAGCTGACAGTCTTATGGGAACTCCCTTGTAGGTAACTATTCTCCTTCTGCTTTTACAATTCTTTCTTTATTATTAACTTTTAGCATTTTAATTATGATGTTTCTTGGAGTGGGCCTCTTTGCATCCATCTTGTTTGGGACTCTGTGCTTCCTGGACTTGTATGTTTATCTCCACCAAATTAAAGAAGTTTTCTTTCATTATTTTTTTCAAATAGATTTCCAATTTTTTTGCTCTTGCTCTTCTCCTTCTGGCTCCCCTATGATGTGAATATTGGATTGCTTGAGGTTGTCACAGAGGCTGATAATACTATCCTTGTTTTTTGAATAATTTTTTCTTACTGTTGCTCTGATTGGTTGATTTTTGCTTCTTTATATTCCAAATCATCGATTTGATTCTCAGCTTTAACCACTTTATTGTTATTTCCCTGTAAATTATTCTTTATTTCAATTAGTGTATGCTTTGTTTCTAACTGGATCTTTATTATGCTGTAGAGGTCCTCACTAAGTTCTTTGAGCATCCTTATAACTAGTGTTTTGAACTCTGCATTTGATAGATTGCTTATCTCCATTCTGTTTAGTTCTTTTTCTGGAGTTTTGATCTGTTCTTTCATTTGGACCATGTTTGTTTTTTGTTCTCATTTTGGCTGCCTCCCTGTGTTTGTTTCTATGTACTAGGTAGAGCAGGTATGACTTCCTGTATTGCTACCATGGCCTAATGTAGTAGGTGTCCTTTAGGGTCCAGTGGCATAGCCTCCCCTATCACCCAAGCTGGGTTCTCAAGGTGCACCTTTCGTGTGAGCTGAATACACTTTCTTTTTGTAGTTGAGCCTTGATTGTTGTTGGCAGGTCAATGGGAGGGATTTACCCAGGCCTCTGGCTGGCTTATTTCACTTGGCATAGTACCCTTCAGGTTCAACCATGCAAAGGGTAAGATTTCCTGAGGCATTGCCCTGGCTGGCGTAGCTTGGTGGATTGAGCGCGGGCTGCAAACTAAAGGGTCACGGTTCGATTCCCAGTCAGGGCACATGCCTGGGTTGCATGCCAGGTCCCTGGTGGGGGCCACATGAAGGGCAACCACACATGGATGTTTCTCTCCCTCTCTTCCCTCCCTTCTGTCTAAAAATAAATAAATAAAATCTTAAAAAAAAAAAAGATTTCCTGAGGCAAAGGGTAAGATTTCCTTCTTTTTCACAGCTGAGTAGTATTCCAGTGTGTGAATGTACCACAGTTTTTTTAATCTATTCCTCTAGCAATGACATCTTGGCATGCTTCCAAATCTTGGCTATTGTAAATAGCACTGCAATGTAGATAGGGATGCGTATATATTTTCAAATTAGTGTGTTGGTTTTCTTTGTCTGTATTCCCAGAAGTGGGTCCCTGGGTCAAAGGGAAGTTTCACTTTTAATTTTTTGAGAAAATTTTATGAAGTTTTTCTTGGAGGCTATACCTGTCCGCATTCCCACCAACAGTGAATGAGATGTTCATTTTTCTTCACATACTCACCAGCACTTGTTTGTTGATTTTTTGATGACAACTACTCTGGCAGGTGTTAGGTTATATCTCATAGGGGTTTTAATTTGCATTTTTCTGATGATTAATGACATTTAGCCTCTATTCATGTCTTTTGGCCATCTGTAAGTCCTCTCTGGAGAAGTGTCTATTCAGGTCCCTTTCACATTTTTTTTTAATTGAATTGTTTGTTTTTCTTTAATATTGAATTTTAAAAGTTCTTTATAAATTTTGGATATTAATCTTTTATCAGATATATCATAGGTGAATATGTTCTCCCATTTAGTGAGTAGTCTTTTTGTTTTCTTGATGATTTCCTTTGTTGTGCAAAAACTTTTTAGTTTGACGTAGTCCCATTTGTTTTTTCTTTCTTTTGTTTCCCTTGCCCAAGAAAATATAAAGAAAATATATTGCTATGAGAAATGTTAGAGATTTTACTGCATATTTTCTTCTAGGATTTTTATAGTTTTGAGTATAATGTTTAAGTCTTTAATCCGTTTTGAATTTACCCTTATGTATGAGGTAAGAAGGTGGTCTAGTTTCACTTCTTTTGCATTTATCCATCCAATATTCCCAATACCATTTTTTGAATAGATTACCTTTGCCCCACTGTATGTTTTTGCTTCCTTTGTCAAATATTAATTGACTATAAAGATGTGGATTTATTTCTGGGCTCTCTATTCTCTTCCATTGATCTATATATCTGTTTTATATCAGTACTGTGCTGTTTTGATCACTATGATTTTATAGTATAGTTTGATATTAGGTAGCTTGATTCCTCTTTGTTCTTCTTCCTCAAGATTGCTCTTGCTTTTGTGGTTTCATATAAGTTTTTGATTTATTTGTTCTCCTTTTGTGATATATGCCATTGGTATCATGATAAAAATTGCATTGAATCTATAGATTGCTTGGGATAATATAAATATTTAAGTAATGTTAATTCTTCCTATCCATGAACACAGTATATGCTTTCATTTATTTGTATTTTCTTCAATTTATTTCTTCAATGTTTTATAATTTTTTGAGAACAGATCTTTCAACACCTTTGTTAAATTTATTCCTTGGTATTTCTTTGAAATAATAGTAGATGGGATTATTTCTCAGTTTTCCTGACATTTCACTATTGGTGCATAAAAATGCAACTAATTTCTGGATATTTATTTTGTATCCTCTATTAACTAAATTCATTTATCAGTTCTAGTGGTCTTTGGTGGAATCTTTATGATTCTCTATGCACAGTACCATGTCATTTGCAAATAAAGACAGTTTTACTTCCTGCTTTCCATTTTGGATGCCCTTTATTTCTTCTTTTTATCTGATTGTTATGCTAGGATTTCCATTACAATGTTTAATAAGAGTAGTAAAAGAAGATATCCTTGTCTTGTCCCCAGTCTTATGGGGAAAGCTTGTAGTTTTTGCCTGTTGAGTATGATGCTGGTAATGGGTCTGTCATATTTGGTCTTTATCATGTTTAGGTATGCTCTCTCTATTCCCACTTTGCTGAGAGTTTTTATCATAAATGGGTGCTAGAATTTATCACATGCTTTTTCTGTATTTGTTGCTATGATCATATATTTTTAATATTTTGTTTCTGTTCTATATCATGTTTATTGATTTGAGATATTGTATCAACCTTGCATCCTTAGAATAAATCCCATTTGATCATGTTGTACAATCTTTTTAATGTATTGTTGAATTCAGTTTGCTAATATTTTGTTGAGGTTTTAATGTCTATGTTCATCAGGGATGTTGGCTTATAATTTTTATTTTTGTAGTTTCTTTGTCTGGTTTTTGAATTAAAATAATGCTGGCTTCATAAAAAGAGCCTGGGAGTCTTCCTCCCTCTTGAAGGTTTTGGAATAGTTTGAGAAGGATATGTTTTAATTCTTCATGGCTTTAACTTTTGTCCTTTTAATTACTGTGTGCCTTGGTATGGGCCTCTTGGGTCTTTCTTATTTGGGATACTCTGAGATTTCTAGACTTGTGTGTTCTTTTCTTTCACCAAGTTAAGGAAGTTTTTAGTCATTATTTCTTCAAATAGGTTCTTGAGCCCTTGGCCTCTCTCTTTGCTTCTGGCACCCTTTATGATGCAGACATTATGCTTCATGCTGTCCCAAACTTCTCTAAACTGCCTTCATTCTTTTTAATGTTTGTTTCTTTTTGCTGCTCTGATTGGGTGTTTCTTTTTCTACCTTGTCTTCCAAATCATTGATTATATCCTCTGCCTCATCTAACTTACTGTGCATTCCTTCCAGTTATTCTTAAATACTATAATCTTCTTTTCTGACAGGTTATTTTTTATGGTTTCTATGTCCTTTCTCATGCTGTCTTATTTCTCACTAAGTTCCTTGTGATTCTCATTAAGTTCCTTTAGCATCCTTATAAGCATTTTTCTGAACTCTGTATCTGATAAGTTGATTCTCTCCATTTCACTTAGCTCTGTTTCTGAAGATTTCTCTTGTTCTTTCATTTGAGACATGGTTATTTGTCCCCATTTTTGGCTGTATCCTTTTGTTTGTATGTGTTAGGTAGATATGCTATAGTTGTCTGGGTGAGGACAACAGAGTTTGCCAGGCACAAACAGATAAAAAACTGGCTGTGTGAACAAAGGGCTCTATAGTGGTTGGTTTTGTGAGAGAATAAAGGCTCCTGTCCTAGAGCCACACAACTCAATCTGTCTCAGAGGCTTTCCAGAGACTAATCTCAGCAGGGCAGGACCATAGGGATTCAGAGGGCAGGGCTAGCGGATCTCCCATGGTGGGGGCACTGGTCAGGCTTTAGAGAAGGTAGGGTACATGGCCTTTGCCCCAGAGCCATACTTCTTAGTCAGTCCCTGATTCTGCCCAGGCCTTGGTAGTGTGGAGCAACAAGTAGTGGGAGGGTAGGACTGTCTGGGGCCTAGAGAGTGGAGCTAGTGGATCTTTGATGAGGGGGAAGCACCAGTGAAGTTCATAGGATGGCAGGGAGAACAACCCCCCTCCCAAAACCACACAGCTCAGTCACTGACACCACCAGAATCTTCCCAGATCTCTACACCCAGGTTTAGGCAACTGACTCCTCACAGAGTACAAGCTCCACAGGGTTGGGTGGTAGGGAGTCCAGAGGGTGGTGCTGGTGCATTTTCCCAGGCTAATGTCATATTGAGGGGAGTGCTCCACCCAAGAATACGATGTCAACAATGTGGGAGCAGAACTCAGCTCAGATCCTGGCAACAATCCTTTCAGCTCTCTCCCAAGAGCCACAGACCCCATTCTCTCCTCAAGTGACACTAAACTGCCCCAACCTTTCCTCACTTGAGCCTAGGGTGAGTGGCTGTCAATGATACTTTTGTGTGTTGGCCCTTTAAGGGGACTCCTGTGTCTCTAGCAGGCTCCTGTGTCTCTAGCAGGCTCCTGTCTCTCCCTTGCAAACATAATCCTCGCAGATGTTATGTGGGAGACTCTTCCTAGCTCTGGTGCTTAAGGCTGGGGAGCCTGGTTTCTGTCGAGACCCCACTTTTCTCAAGAGGAGCCCCCACAGCTGAGATATCCCTCCAGAATCTCAGCTGCCACCCATGGGACTGTAGTCAGCCCTTTTCGCATCTCTGCCCTTCCTACCAGTCTAAGTGTGGCTTCTTCTATAAATCCTTAGTTATAAGACTTCAGCTATTCTTTTGCTGTTTATTCAGGTTGATTATTCTACCATTTAGTTGTGATTCCAGTCTGGTCCTAGGAGGAGGTGAGTGTACCTTCCACCTGCTCTGCTGCCGTCTCGGATCTCTTTTTTTCTTTCAGTTTCTTCTTTCTTGAACATAGGAAGTAGCTGTGGGTTATATTTTTGTCTTTATGGTACCCCATATTTAGTCAAGTATCTGAGTCAGCTTTCTTTAATAAACACAGCAGTTAATGTAAGTCTGTAGTCCCTGAATAAGTTTTTTAATCTACCAATCAGAAAGGAGAAGCCTAAACTGGGATCCCAGAGAGCACTATGAGCTACAGGGACAGTGTGACAGTCAGAGATGAGCTCTGATGTCACTGTCAGTGTAGTTGCTCACTGAGCTAAGGCTGCAATTATGTGTCATCTGTAGGAGATGAGGCAAGAATTCTGCAAAAGTGGCATATTTTGAACTATCCTGCAAAATGTAAAATACAAAGATGAATATTTTCCAAATAAATGTATCTTCAACATAAGCAAAAAAAAAAAAAAAAAAAGGAATAATGAGACTGATTCTGGGGTCGATACTGAGAGAAGCAGGGAAAATTAGAAAGAGCTGAACCCTACTGGGGAACTCATCTGCAGGAAGAAACAGGAAGGTCTGTACTTCCTCCTCACCACTCAACAGTGGTTTGCATTATATCCACTGTACCTAGGAACAGATATCCTACCCAAACACAGATGGTCATAAGGATGCTACCTGAAGTTGCTACTAGTACTGCATTTTCCAATTAGCCTGAACAATAAACAGAAAACAGCATGGTGTGAGAAGACTTAGACTCACAAATATATTCGTAACTTTTTTTTAATATATTTTATTGATTGTTCTATTACAGTTGTCCCATTTTTCCCCTTCTCTTCCCCTCCGCCCCCATATCCCCCCATTCCCTGCCCTTTAGTTTTTGTCCATAGGTCATACGCATAAGTTCTTTGGCTTCTACATTTCCTATACTATTCTTAACCTGCCCCTGTCTGTTTTCTACCTACAATTTATGCTACTTATTCTCTGCACCTTTTCCCCCTCTCTCCCCCTACCTTATATAAATCCCTTTAACATTTCATACAATAAAGGCTGGGTGATGATGAACTCCTTGAACTTGACCTTATCTGAGAAGCACTTTATCTGCCCTTCCATTCTAAATGAAAGTTTAGCTGGATAGAGTAATCTTGGATGTAGGTATTTGCCTTTCATGACTTGGAATACTTCTTTCCAGCCCCTTCTTGGGTTCAAGGTCTCTTTGGAGAAATCAGCTGACAGTCTTATGGGAATTCCTTTGTAGGTAACTGTCTCCTTTTTTCTTGCTGCTTCTAGGATTCTCTCCTTATTTTTAATCTTGGTAATGTAATTATGATGTGTTGTGGTATGTTCCTCTTTGGGTCCAACTTCTTTGGAACTCTCTGAGCTTCCTGGACTTCCTGGAAGTCTATTTCCTTCACCAGCTTGAGGAAGTTCTCCTTCATTATTTGTTCAAATAAGTTTTCAGTCCCTTGGTCTCCCTCTTCTCCTTCTGGCACCCCTATGACTCGGATGTTGGGACGTTTAAAGATGTCCTGGAGGTTCCTAAGCCTTTCCTCAGTTTTTTGAATTCTTGTTTCTTCATTCTTTTCTAGTTGGATGTTTTTTTCTTTCTGCTAGTCCACTCTGTTGATTTGAGTCCCAGTTTCCTTCTCATCCCTATTCGTTCCCTGAAAATTTCCCCTCATTTCCTTCGTATTATCCTTCACTATTTCAAGAAATTGTGACCATTTTTCTTCCAATCCTGTGAGCATCCTGATTACCAGTGTTTTGAACTGTGCATTTGATAGGTTGGCTATCTCTTCACCGCTTAGTTGTATTTTTTCTGGAACTTTGATCTGTTCTTTCATTTGGGCCATTTTTTTTTCTCAGTGCACCTGTTATTTTAAGGGGTGGAGTCTTAGGTGTTCACTAGGACGGGGTTACTCATGTCGTTGTGTTGTGACGCAGCCTGTGGGGGTGGGGCCTGAGAGAACAATGGCGCTTGCCCTGCTCTCCGCACTTACACTGCTACTCACAAGCAAGTTGGGCCCTTCTTTGCTGGCTCCAGGGTGAGCAAGCGGGCCTGCACAGTTCCAAGTCCCTGTGGGTCTCCCCAATGAACTCTCCTGTGAGGCCGGAAGTTCCTCCCGCTGCCACCTCAACCCCCACAGGTGTTTTCAATCAGTGGTTTGAGGTTTTATTTCCCCTAGTTGGTGGGTTGCTGCTCGGTCTGCTCTGCTCCCCAGCTTTTTCTCCTGGTTTATCTGCACACGAATGAGGACCCGCGGGGTCTACCAATCTTGGCTCCGCTGGGTCCAGGTGGGCCGGGTGCTGGCCGCGTTTTGGTCAGGCACGCCCGCCGCGGGTCTCTCCTGGCAACTGCAGCACTGCCAGTACCACTCCACAAACTGCCGTCTTTCTGCACGCTCTCTGCCCAGCTCCACCCCACTTACCAGTCTGGATGAATGTGTCTTCTTTAACTCCTCGGTTGTCAGACTTCCGCTCGGTTGGATTTACTGTCAGATCTGGCTGTTTTTGTTTATTTAAATTGCTCTTTTTCCTCTTTTGGTTGTGTGAGGAGGCACAGTGTGTCTACCTACTCCTCCATCTTGCCAGAAGTCTCAATATATTTGTAACTCTTGACACAACCTAAATCTTGAAATTATTTGAAGATTTAGTTCAGGCAAGCACACTTTTCTTAATGTGTTTTAAATATCTTTCTGGTAATTTGTATCATGAAATAAGCAGTATACATAAAGCATTTAGGCTACTGAGAAAAGCACACTTGTTATCTCAAGTAGAAGCACTGGTGTGATTGAGTTCTGACCTTTTCTAATTATTATTTTATGTAAAATAATTTCCACTTGAAAAAACAATTGATAGACAACTATGCTTTTAGATTGGGCCATTTAGCAACTTGAGGCTATAATTGTTTTCAATTTCTCTAAATTCCAAAAGCACTTAGTGTTGAGTAGTCTAATGTCTCATTTAGTCTTTACATTAGGATACAATCAGCTAAAAGATATTACCACTTTCAACAAAAGAATCTGAAAAAGCAAAATACTCTAAACAAGGGGTCAAAGTTTGTCCAATGGACTCCTAGGGGTTCCTGAGATGCCTTCAGGGGACCATAAGATCAAAATGATTTCATAATAATACTAAGAAGTTATTTGCCTTTTCACTGTGTTGAGTATGCATTGTCCACATAAAAGCAAAGGTGCATAAAACAGCTGTAGCCCTAGGAAGAATCAAGTCAGTGGTACCAAACTGTACTGGTAGTCATGGTATTCTTCCCCACCAGACAGTCGCATAAATACAAAAAATAAAAAAGAATTAGTGCTAGCTTCATTTAAGAACTTTTTTGATCAAGCAGTAGCAAAAATTTTTTATAAAATACTGTCACTTGAATTCATATCTTTTTCACATTTTGTGTGATAAAATGAGAAGTACACATAAACACTTACGCTACTTACCAAAGCACAATGATTATCATAAGTAAAAGCACTGGTGTGATTGAGTTGTGAGTTCTTCTACAATAGTTATTTTATGTAAAACTATTTCTACTTCAGAGAACAAATGACAAACCACCATGAATATTCAGATTTGGGCATTTAGCAATTAAATTGAATGAAGTAAGACTTTCACCTCATGGAACACAACTGACAGTATATGTTCTAAGTGAGGAAATTTTCAATTAAACATTAGAATTTTTTAAAACATGTATCCACACTGTGAGCTTGACAACTTCACAATACTTAAAGACTTTTCCTGATGAGATCAGTGGCAATATTTACTAGTATATTTTTTGGATATTATATATTGAAATGCATCAATGTTTAGAAGAAATGATGAATGTATGATACTATAAAATCATGCATGAGCTACTCAAAGTGCAAGATAGAGTACTGGATCATTATAAAGCAGAGAACGAAGAAGTTAATTTTTAGCATTTCAGATTTCACATTTCAATTAGCCTATAAGGAATTATCACTTGCTGAGTTTCAGTGTCATATCAAAAGAGAATATCTACAATTATCCAAAAAGACATTAAAATATTACTTATTTTCAAATATACACCTGCATGAGACCAAATTTACTTTATATACTTTTCCCACCTAACAGATTGTAACAGACCAAATGCAGAAGCAGTTATAGAAATACAGTTGTCTTCTATTAAGCCAGTCATTTGAAAAATGCAAAATATGCCATTTTCCATTATTTTTTGTTTCAGAAAAGATAGTTATTTTTTAATAAAAATATGATACTTATACTAATGTTTAATAAGCTTATTATTATATGTAGAAAAATAAATAAATGTTTTAAAATTCTTTTTAGTTTTAATTTCTCATATGGTAACCATTGATAGGTATAAACATATTGGAGGGGGAAAAGTCCTGTAGCCTTCAATAATTTTTAAGAGTGAAAAGAGATCCTAAAATTAAATGATTTGAGAACTATTACCCTAATTCAAGGGAAAATCCGGGGGTCTGTTCTCTATTCCCAGAAGCTCAAAAGGAGGAGGAATGAAGAGTTACCAGCATTGCAAAGGTCAATGCAAAGCATGTGAGAAGCCCTCTTGGGTTGTATCCTCTAATCGGATAAACTGTGAAAGAGCTAGACCATCTTTTAGTAGCCCAATGAGCAATGAATGTTTGGAGGTATAGGGGAAGAAAACATTTTTGGCTGGCCTAAAAATTAAATTGACATAAGATAGGAACAGGAAGAAAGCAAATTTAATTTTGTATGTAAGGGAGCTCATAGAATTATGAGATTCAGAGGAGTCATTAAAGCAAGCAGCTTTATACTGTTTAGAAAAAGAAACAATAAATTTGTGAAGAATTGACCAAACAAAAGGGTTTGAGCTTGGGTAATGAATTAGTGGAGAATAAACAAGGTCATTTATACAGCCCTCAGTGTCTCTGAACTCCCCATCTCTGATGATAAGGATGTCTTCTACCTTCCAGGTGCAAGATAGGAACCATTCATTCAGGAGATTTATTTCCTGATTTCATAAGGACAAAGAAGGTCAGAGTTCCCATGTACTGGCTGTCTCTTAAGTAACTTAAATTTAAAATAAAAATAAAAGTAAAATAAAATAATCACTCGAAAGATGGTGGCCGAGTAGGTGGAAGCTGAGCCCACTTGCTTATGCTCCCAGAATGGATTTTCAACCAATGGTCCAACAAATGACCTGAACAATCAATGGAATCTTAGCTAATGTGAATTTTTGAACCAAGGAGTGCAGAAGAGATTTTGCACTGTCCATTAAGAGATTTTACAGTTAGAAGTGGGGAAACCCTGTGTGAAGGAAGTTCCTGAAGCAAAGGAGAGAAAGTGCAGCTTGGTGGCTACCACCCCGCCCAGAGTGGGGGTGGGGGCTGGTCCCACACAGGGAACCTTCAGTCTTAATTGGGAGAGACTTGAGAGACTATACAGAATCTGGGAGACACGGGCTGCAAACACACAGTGAGGATCCCATCCATGGTTGCAGCACCAATGGGGAGAGTCCAGGAGAGAAATTCTGTCTCCTAAGACTGTCAGAGGCACCAGGCAGGCTGTGGCCAGCCCTGACTGCGAAAGACTTTTTGCCTTTTGGGGCAGTGGCTCAGAGAGGCAGTGTAGGTGATACATAGGGACTTTTAAATTTCTAAGAGGAGAGTGGAGGTATGGCTGAGCAGAAAACCTAAGCATGTGCACAGCTCTCCTGCCAGCAAAGAGGCCAGAATCAAAGCACAGTTCCTGCCCACTGAACCCAGCTGGCCAGGAAGAGTAGAAGGCTGCATGCACAGCAAAGAGATTGCAGGGCCCCACCCAGTGCAGGTCTCTGCTGGGGAGGGGGGGAGCTGCACCTAGAACGGAGGGTTTGGGTCTAAGCCTCCTGCCAGAGCCCTGAGATAGGGATTGGATGGGCTAGAGCCAAGTACCTGAGATCCTTTGCAGCCACACAGAGACACCCAAATCATGAAATACAAACCTCTAGGAAGTGGAAGGTGTGCCCATCCCCCACCTGCAGAATTTCAAACTATGGAAGTCCAGGCTCAAGAACTCCCTAACAGGTACATATCTGCAAGGGAAAGACAGGCTCCCCAAAGAAGCCCTTTATAAACTTTTATCAGACGATATGCTGGCTCCTCCTCAGGCTCTATTCTGCTAAACAGCAGAGCAGAGAGATTAGAAATTGGCGCGGCAAGAGGTACTCAGGGCTCCACCCTGCCTGGCTTTCACACAGAGCTACCATCAACACCAAGCAGGAAAGAGCTGACCCTTTTACACAGATTGGTCCCTCTCATGAAACAGACAGCTAATTCATCAGAAACTATAAGTTAGTGAAAACAATCTAAGATAGAACAAGATGTGTGGCACCGGGACGGGGAACACACACCGACCATCTTCCCTGAAGACTGAACAGTGCCTCCCAGGAGTAACCCAGGGCCCCCACCCTCCTGATTGCACCAGAGCCCCCTTCTGGAGGCAGGTGGAGGTGGTACATGCGGTGCTGTCAGACATTAGATGAACCACCCCTGGGCCTTGTGCTGATAAAAAGCCAACAGGACAGAAAAATGGGGACCAGCCAAGCCTGAAAGAGACAGCCACAGGCTGTCGATCACTTGTAGCCTCACACAGGCTGCCTGCAGCTAGACTGGGTCACCAACTAACATCAGGGAGGGATCCTGAAGGAGAAGATAGTAGGCCAACAAACACTAGACTCTGTTAAAATGAATTCAACCTTGTTCTTTTTCATTATTTGTGCTATTTTTTCTCCTGCATAGCTGGTTAACATAGTTTCTTTGTCTTCAATTTTATTCCTATTATTGCATTATTTTTATTTTATCTATATATGTATCTTATTTTTATTTCTTTTACTTTTATTTTAGTTTTAATTCCAATCTCATGTTTTATTTTACTTTACTTTTCCTAGAAACTGTTTATTTTCCATAAACCTTGTTTCCATTCTGTGAAGAGTTTGTGGAAAACCAGCTTAAGACCCCTCAGTGGTTGTTCCTACCCATTCAGTGGCCTGTGCAGAGAGGGCTGCAGACTAGTTTCCAGTGCAACTGAGCACCCCAGGCTTCAAGAGGAGACTGCTGAACAGGCACAGAGTGCACCTGTGCCTTCAGACCAGTCAGCGACCTCAGACTGAGCAGCAGTGAACTTGGGAGCTGGAGCAGTCCATTCACCCTGAAGTTCCTCCTTGGTCACAGCCTTTTCAGCAGTGATCTGCTCTTCCTTCCCAATCTCTTCAAGATCTCTGTAGAAGAAGAGATCAGACATGACTTCCCATGGGAGTTCACAGGAGATGGTGCCACGCATATACAGAACTTATCGGTCCAGCATCCACCACATCAGACCCACTGAGTGAGCCCCCTTGTTGTTGAAAGGGATGCCAGTGTCCACAGAGGGCAGAGGAGAGTCTGTGTTACACAGAGCAATGGTAGGCAGGCTAACATTAGCCACCTCTGTGAGAGGCTGGTGGTCAGCCGTGGGATTGGTAACCACCTGGTATCTTGTCTCCCAGAAGACTGCCAGGATCTGGCTAGTGAAGGTTCCAGGAGTGAAGCAGCCAGCAACAGGAGTGGCTCCCGTGGCAGCAGCAAACTGTAGCGTAATTTGTGGGCCAGTATTCCTGGATGATATGCCACTAACATCAGCAGGGTTTTCAATGGCAACAATGGCATGAGCTACAAGCAGAAGCTTCTCCCAGGTTCTCTTCAGATTTATAATGTAAATGCCATCATATTTCCTTTCCTTTTGTACATATAATGATCCATTTGAAAGTCAAGGTTGGTGCCACTTAAGTGGGTTCCTGCAATAAGGAATTTGAGGACATCCTTCTTTTTCATTTGTAGGACATCAAGACCTCCAGACATTGTGAAAGTTTGTCTTTAAGTTATGTGGGAACTGAGAACAACATCCTATGGGTCGTTCTCTGGGTAGCACAGATAAAGCCCAATCTCATATTTCACTCTTCCCTTGTCTTACCATTTTGCCTTCACCTTTCTCTTTCTTATTTTTTTCTGTTTAATTTTATTTTTTCCCTTTCTACTCCTTACTCTTACTATTTCTCCTCCCTCCATCCTCTCAAAACCATTTTTCTTTCTATTAGTCAGGTCATATTTTCCCTTTCTTATATCCTTATTGGTATTCCAGCTTTATTAATATTTGCTCAGTTGTCATTGATATTGAGGTTGTTGCATTTCTTCAATTTTATCCCTAGTTGTTCACTATTTTTTTTTATTTTAAATCTCCTATGTTACTGTTCCTTTGTCCTACTCCACTATGCCTTTTCCTGCCCTGTCTTATTTTCATTTAAAATTTTGTTTTCTCCCTTTCTTAGCCTGATTTCTAAATCTTATGCTTATTATCCCCCATCTTCTCAAAATCAGTTTTCTTTCCTTTAAACATCTCACAATCTTTCTCTTCTTTCTTTTTACTTCCTTATGATATTATTATCCTCTTTCCATATTTATTGACCTTTGCTCCTTTGTTGTGGATATCACTGCAGTGGTTGTTTTTCTTCAAGTTGGTTCCTATTTTTTTCTCTCGAAAACCTCATGCTGTATTCTTCCTTGTCTTACTACTGTTTGCCCTATTCCATCCCTATTTTATTTATGTAGTACATTTTATTTTCTCCTTTTCTTTGCTTTGTTTCTATTCACTGCTTTTATCATTTCTCTTCCCCTACCCTCTCAAAATCATTTCTCTTTCCATTAGTCACCTCATAGTCTTTTTTCCTTTCATATAATATGTTTTTCCACCTTTATAAATCTTAACGCATTTGTTGTTGATATTGTGGTAGTTGTTGGGGGTATTTTTGCTGGTGAAGGGTTTTTTTGCTGTGTGTTTCCTCCTCCACTCCCTCCCCCCTTGCAGCTCCTATATAATAGCATTCAAGATTTGGGAGAGGTTGTGAAACTCAGTCAGCCAGAAGGAAGGGAGAACCCACCAATGAATGAGCCAACAACAGCCAAAACCAATTTAAAGGAGAGCCCACATAAACAGCATAAAGGCTATCCCTAGAGTATCCAGCTCAGGCATTCAGGGATATTGCAACTCTGAGTCCCACAAGACTCCTACTACAGAAAGCAACCCCACAAAGACAGAAAGTCAAAGACGATCAATCTATTAGGCAGAAACCAACAAAAGAGTCACCCAAGATGGAGAGACAAAGTAACAATCCCCAACTGAAAGGAAAGAAGGAATCCCCAGAAAGAGTCCTAAATGAAATTAAGGCACGCAATCTATCAGACATATAGTTCAGAGTAGTGGTTATCAGGATGCCCAAGGAACGCAGTAGGAACTAAAGGAACTTTATAGAGGCTACAAGAAACTTAGCAGGAACTACTTCAGCAGGAAAAAGACGTAGAGGCTATGAATAAGAACTAGGAGGAAATGAAGAATACACTAGAAGGAATTAAAAGTGGGTTACACAAAGCAGAAGATTGAATGAGCAAGTTGGAAGACAAGGTAGAATAAAACACACAGTCAGAGCAACAAACTGGTAAAAGACTCAAAAATGTTGAAGATAGTTTAAGAACTGCAGAACCCCATGAAATTCAGCAATATTTGCATTACAGGGATTCCAGAAAGGGAACAAGGTATAGAAAACCTGTTTGAAAAAATAACAGCAGAACATTTCCCTTACTTGGTGAAAAGCTGTGCAAGTTCAGGAAGTACAAAGGGCCCAATTAAGAAGAACTCAAAGAGGCCCACTCAAAGACACAGCATAATTAAAATGACAAAATTTAAAGATATAGAAAGAATCTTAAAGGCAACAAAGGAGAAACAGCTAGGAACATAAAAGGCAGATCCTATAAGGTTATGAGCTGATTTGTCAACAGAAACACTGCAAACCAGAAGGGAATGTCATGAAATATTCTAAGTAATAAAACACAAAGACCCGCAACCAAGACTATTCCACTAAGCAAGGCTGTCATTTAAAATGGAAGGTGAAATAAGGAGCTCCCAGACCAAAAAAAAATAAGGCTAAAAGAGTACATCTCCACCAAACTAGCATTGCTAAAGAGATTGCTTTAGGAAGATGAAGAAAAGAAGAGAGAGAAGGAGAAACGCAGGCACAAAAGGAAAAAAATGGCAGTGAATAAGTACTTATCAACATTAATAATACTTAGTACTTAATAACATTAAATGTAAATGGGTTAAATGATCCAATCAAAAGACATAGGATAACTGAACGGATAAAAAAACACAACCTGCATATTTGCTGTCTGCCAAAGACCCACCTCAGAACAGAAGAGTCTTTTTCTCTTGAAGTCTTTTTATGAGGCCAGTATTACTCTAATGCCAAAACCAGGTAAAGATACAACATAGAAAATTATAGGTGAAAATCTCTCATGAACACAGATGCTAAAAATCTCAACAAAATATTGGCAATCCAGATCCAGCAATACATTAAAAAAGATCATATGTCATGATCAAGTGACATTTATCCCAGGGATGCAAGGGTGGTACAATATCCACAAATCAATAAACATAATACACCACATAAACAAAATGAAGGGCAAAAAACACATAATCATATCAATAGATGCTTTAAAAGCATTTCATAAAATTCAGAACTCATTTATGATAAAAAAAAACACTTAGCAAAATGGGAATAGAAGATGCATACCTCAACATAATAAAAGCCATATACAAGAAACCTACTGCCAATATCACACTCAATGGACAAAAACTTAAAGCTTTTTCCTTAAGATCAGGAACAAGACATGGGTATCTGCTCTCACCACTCATTCAACATAGTGTTGGAAGTTCTAGGCACAGTGATCAGAGAAGAAAAAGAAATAGAAGGCATCCAAATTGGGAAGGAGGAAGTAAAACAACCATTGTTTGAAGATGACATGATAGCGTACATTGAAAACTGTATAGACTCCATCAGAAAAACAACTTGACCTAATAAGTGAATTTGACAAAGTAGCAGGATACAAAGTCAGAAATTAATGGCATTTCTGTACACCAACAATGAAGTATTAAAAAGAAAACTAGAGAAAAAAATCCCATTTGCTATAGCAACAAGAAAAATAAAGCATCAAGGATTAAATTTAACCAAGGAAGTAAAAGACCTATACTCAAAAAACTATAGAACACTGAAGAAAGAAACTGAGGAAGATACAAATAAATGGAAGCATATAACCTGTTACTGGATTGGAAGAACTAACATCATTAAAATGCCCATACTACCCAAAGCAATCTATAGATTTGATGCAATCTGTATTAAAATATCAATGGCATACTTCACTGAACTAGAAGAAATACTCCAAAAATTTATATGGAACCAACAAAGGCCCTAAATAGCCTCAGCAATCTTGAGGAAAAAGAAAATTGAGTCAGAGGGATCACAATACCTGATATAAAACTATATTGCAAGCCCACTCTAATCAAAAGAGTCTGGTACTGGCATAAGAACAGACAAATAGATCAATGTAACAAAATAGAGAACCCAGAAATAAACCTATGTTTCTAAGTCAATTAATATTTGACAAAGGGAGCAAGAACATACAATGGAGTAAAAATAGTCATTTCAATAAATTGTTTTGGGAGAATGGGACTGGTACATGCGAAAAATATGAAACTAGACCACCAACTTAGACCATACACCAGAAAAAATTCAAAGGAAAAATATAAAGAGTTAACTCTTATAAAGAGTTAAATACAAGTTGTGATACCATAAAAATCCTAGCAGAAAACATAAGCAACAAAATTTCAGACATACCACATAGCAGTACTTCTTCCATTATTTCTCCTAGGGCAAGGGAAATAAAGGAAAAATTAAACAAATGGGACTACATCAAATTAAAAAGCTTCTGCACAGCTAAAGAAACCATCATCAAAATGAGAAGGGAATCGACTGTATGGCAGAACATATATGCCAATGCTACATTGGACAAGGGTTTAATCTCAAAAATGTATAAAGAACTCGTGTGAAATAACACCAGGAAGACAAACAATCCATTAAATAATGGGCAAAGGACCTGAATAGACACTCTTCCAAGAAGGACATACAGGTGGCCCACAGGCATATGAAAAAATGTTCAACATCACAAGCCATCAGAGAGATGCAAATTAAAACCACAATGAGATATCACCTCACACCTGTCAGAATGGCTATCATTAATAAATCAACAAACAAGTGCTGGGGAAGATGTGGAGAAACGGGAACCCTAGAACCCTAGTGCACATTGGTGAGAATACAGACTGGTGCAGCCACTGTAGAAACAGTATGGAATTTCCTCAAAAATTAACAGTGGAACTGCCTTTTGACCCAGTGATTCCACTGTTGGAAATAGATCCTACGAATCCTGAAACACCAAGTCAAAAGAAATTATGGACCCCAATGTTTATAGCAGTGTTATTTACAATAGCCAAGTGCTAAAAATAACCTAAATGCCTATCAGTAAATGAGTGGATTAAAAACCTGTACATTTACACAATAGATTACTACACAGCAGAAAGAAATAAGGAACCCCTACCTTTTGCAACAGCATGGATGAAACTGGAGAGTATTATACTAAGTGAAATAGGTCAGTAAGTGAAAGACCAATACCATATGATCTCACCTATAAGAAGAATCTAATGAACAAAATAAACTAACAAGCAAAATAGAACCAGAGACAAAGAAATATGGAACAGACTCACAGTGACTGGCGGGGGGTGGGGGTGGGATAATGGGTGAAAAAAGGGGAAAGGATTAGTCAAAGAACATGTATGAATGACCCATGGACATGGCTGGACATGGACTATGGTGTGGGGATTGATGGTGGGAGTGGGGAGTGAGCTGGGTAGAGGAGGGCAAAGGGGGAAAAATTGGGACAACTGTAATAGAATAACAATAAAAGTAAATAAATATATATATAATAAAAATAAAAAGTAAAAAAAAAATTTTAAATAGCATGCTAAAGGCCCCCCAACAGCTTGAATTATCGTCTGGTGGGTGGCCCCCTTGTAGTACAGGCTTCCCCCCCAGATGAGTGTTCTAGGAACCCATCTGTATTAGCACACCACCTGGCATCATTGTGAGAGGCTATGTTCGGCTTCAGTGAATTTTTTTTTAAGACTCTTTCGACATGTTTGCCCATTTCATGATGGGTGATTTACCAGTACACCTTCCCACACCTTGCTGAATGTTCAGCAGTTTTTGATGAAAAACATCATGATGCCCATTTCCCACCCTCCCTATGCACCCAATCTCTCCCTGAGCAACTGGCTTTTTTCTTGCCCTGGATGAAAAATGCCTCAAAAGAAATCATTTTACTGATGTGGAGGAGGTGAACAAAGAAAAAGCAGAAGCACGAAAAGGCATCAAAATCAATGAGTTCAAAAACTGTTTTGAGTTGTGCGAAAAACATCTCAATAGGTATATTGCCTGAAATAGAAAGCATTTTGAAGGAAACTGAAGTTTAAACATGTAAGAGTAAATACACAATTTTTTATAAATAAATTCTAGGTTTTTTGGGTCCTCCCTCATATTTTGGGGAGGCTTGCCCTGAACCCCCTCAGAGGTCAAGTCATTTGGTGGAGAGGATTTCTTTATTCTGCAGGTCTATGGAGTGAGAACACCTCCTCTTAGACTATCACATTTATCACCTTTGACAGGAACCAAAGAAGATGACAATAATTTCTGGGAAAAGAAAGAAAAAGGACCATCAAAGCAGGGATGGCAAATGCAGAAAACACAGTCATGGAAACTAGTGAGAAAGGAGGGTTGTTTCAACTAATGGGAAGAGAAAGAAGAGGAAGACAAAACACTAACATTTGGGGAGCATTTGTTAGATATAGAATACAAGTTCCACCCTCCACGTGCACCATCTATTTAATTTAAAGGGCAAGATCAAAAGGTAGGTATTGTTATCATGGATGCAGTAACCAAGCATTGCTCTTCCAGGTATCTCCTTCAGAAACTCTTCCCAGAATTCCTGAACACATATGAAGATACTGTGCTACCTAACTTCTCTGAACTCCTAGCAGCCCATGGAGTCATGTCTGTGAAGCACTTACATGTTTGCTCAGCTTATTTTCTTAAAATATGTAGCTGCTTATGAATTTTCTATATTTTTCTTCAATATTTTTATATGTGTTAGGTAACATAATTACACTTTAAAGTCATAGGTCTACTTGTTGAGGATTTACACAGATTACACTTAAATTTTCAAAAGGTATAGCGAGCAAAACAACAAAATGTACAAAATGCAGAGCAAAACAGGTTATGTCATGAGGAAATAGAACAAATAAGAACACCTTTTATGAAGGATCACACTGCAGCTTTAAGCATCTCTGCATCCACTATTCAAAATGTATGCTTTTCTGCAAATGAGACACCTTCCTGAATGTCCAATATTAAGGACTTTGAGCCCTGGCTGGGTAGCTCAGCTGGTTAGAGCGTTGTCCCAATATGCCAATGTTACGGGTTCAATTCCTGGTTACGGCATATACAAGAATCAGGCAATGAATGTATAAATAATTGGAATAATAAATCAATGTTTCTCTCTCTCTTCCCCTCTTTCTTTTTCTCCATCAATCAACAATCAATTAAAAAAGGAGTTCAAGCTGCTGCATGCATGCAACAATGATTCACAATCATTTAATATAAATATAGATTGTCCTTCCTATCTGAAGCTGCTAATAGCCCACTACCACTTGCACCTAGGACTTTAAGGGGTAGAATGTTTGATTATCCTGATGTTATATGCATTCTCCTTCTCTGGACTGCTGATTACTAGTGTTAAACAGTGTGTCCTCTGGCTACAGAACAAGGTTTACCTAAGTGGTCGATTCAGGGATCAAACCCTTGTATGAGTCCTGGCTTAGTAGTGAAGTTGACATAACTGAAATAAGCAGCCAACATAATCAAAGAATCCTATGTAAAGTAGGTCAGTGTATTGAAATCCAACATCTTTATTAAATACAATATCTATTTGCTGAGGCCATTGTGCTGCTTATTGTCAAGTAATTAAACAGGCACCAACTTTAGAAGAGATTTCAGCTAATGTCAGAGGCCTTCCTCTCATTAAAGTTTGCCTAATCACTACATCATAATGGCCAAAAAAGTAAAATTCAAAATTGCTGAAGTCATAAAAAAATCTGTATTCATCTTGCCTAATTTTCTGAGGTGTGAATATATCTCATTTTACTATTTGGGGAGAACAATCTCCATGGTAATTCTATGCAGCAAATTTCTTTTTGTAACTGTGCAGGAAATATTTCCCAAAACTAGGAAGAAAATGTTTTTTAACATCTATATTCAAAGTGTTGGGAATTTATTGATGCAAGATTCACACATAAGTCCTGTTAACCTAAAAATAAAGAGCCAAAATGAAACTCAACAAGCATTTATTTGGGATCAAAGAATTACAATTCCATAAACACAGATTCAGGCAGAAACCCAAATAGTGTCCCAGTTAGAGCATGAGGGCAAGAGGTTTTTATGAGAAAAGGAAAAGAATAATTACATGAACAGAAGAAAGAAATTTTCTATTGGTGTTAACAAGCTCAGTTGCTCTTTAGCTATAAATGTCTGGTTACTAATTCTGTCTTCAGATAAATAGTCCATAACCATCAGTCCTTGTGGTCAAGATGTCTGCTTTCCTGTTAGTTTTACAACAAGTTGTTTGGAAGACAACGTTGGTTTGTCCCAGTCCAAACTTCTGGCCCAATTCAAACTGTCCAAAGATTAAAGGAGCAAGGCATGCAAGGCTGTCATCCTCTGGAACCATTGCTCTGGCTCCATTTTAAATTGGCTCCACTTAGGTCAACTTTCACAGTCCTAAGCACATTTTGCTGCTTTATCAAAACCAAATACTACTAAATTTTGTATCTTTCATTTTCTTTATGATTCCTCAGTTTTCTTAGTTATAGAAATGGTTCCTGAATATAGAGTTTCTTAAGCTCAATTTTATTGTACATGGCGAGCAGCATACATATTTCAGAAGCTTATAAATTTCCCCCATAGTAAATAGGTTCAGCACACTTAGTTTCTAGGTAAGGTCTACACAACTTCTTTTTATGTTAAGACACATTAAATAATGATCTATTACAAAGTATGCACTCTTCTAATAATTTAGAAATTAACTGCACTTATTGAAACACAAATGTTTAACCATCAGTTGATCATTTAGCAAGAATTTAACAAATCCCTACTGTGTGTTCATCATGGTCCTGGGCATCACAGTTCAGCAATACTAAGTCTACCTCTCCCCTTCGGGGAACTTATTGGGTATTATGAGAAGTAAAAAGTAATATATCAAAATATTTTTGGCACACTAAATCTTAGAGGTTTTTATACATATATTCCACCATTTCTCCTCTCCCCCTAACCTTACATATTTAGCTAAGTATAAATACTTATGATTTGCACTTTATATATGAGATGTGACAGCATTAAGTAAAGGAAAAATACATTTCTATCTACTCTTTTGACTTAAAAAAAGCTAGAACTTGAGAGAACACAAAGCATTCGTGCAGAGACAAATGATTTTGCAAAAGCATCACAACACAGAGTAAGCCTGCACAGCTCCCAGCCCTCAGCCATCCAGATCAGAATAGAATGCCAAGGCCTAGGACAAGGAGGGAGAAATTGAAGGGATCTGACGAGGCCACAAATATTGATGCATCCCAACAAAAAGGATTCTGTACCCTCCATGAAAGGTAGCAAGATACTAGGAAAGTTCATGGAATTAGAAAGCAAGAGACTTGATCTTACTTCTCAGCAAAAGACCCAATTAAGACAGGGGAGACAAATAGCCACCTGCTGCACACAGGCAGAGATGGCCTTCCAAAAACCCACTGGAACACAGAATCCCCTATGCTGATGCATCCATAGAGATAGCAGAATGAGGGCCATATTGGTAAGATATTGATGTACCCACAAAACACCCTAATTGGATGTGAAGGGTAACAGAACATGCAACCACAAAACATGAGAGTAGGAGTTTAGGACTTGCCACTCCCAAATATGTCACTTAGACATACTGATTATTTTGAGCTGTAAGCATTTGTAAAACAGCAAATTCAGGGAGGGACTTTCTCTGTTTTACTCTTATCTGCCTGAAGACACATCTTTCAAAAGGAACTCAGTTGTCATAAATTCTCTCCCAGAAGTTTCATCAACCCAGGATGATTGGCTCTTATCTCTGTTCAGAGAAGATTAAAAGCCTGATTACAATTGAATGGCCAAGGACTTGATGGGAATATCTTAGTGGACTTGAGTTTTGATACAGAATCTCAAGGCTCTAATCCCCCGATATCCACCAAAGCATTCTCCGAGGTTTTAGTATTGAGTCTTATAGAATGTGGACAAAACTGTGGGGAAAGGGACTATGTAAATCTTCATTGGGGTTGCGTGTTGTCCACGCATTGGTAAAAAAGGAAACAGACCAACTATAATGTAAGAGATAAAGAAAGTTGTACTTTTCTCAAGTCTTAAAATTGTGGATTGATAGTCATAGATAGCACTTTAGCATAAAATCATTAGCACACAATCAGATCCAACCTTATAGGTAGAGCTCCAGAATCTCGTATTATTGAAGGCAACTCATGTAAAGACATTTTGTTACAGTTGAACGTAAGGGACTTTTGAAGAGTAATCTAGAAGGGCTCCACAAGAGAGAATAAACCAGAGCTGGCCATTGGAGGACAGGTTATGTTTATCAAAACTCATTGTCAGGAAAGGAAAATTTGTTTGAGAAGAACAGAAGGAGCAAAGAAAGGAGGAGACAGAGTAAGTGAGTGGCCAGCTAGGAATACAACATATATGATGTAAAATAAAATGAAAATATTTGACCAGATATAGTATGATCACGTGAGCTTGAACAACACTGCATTGTGCATGGCCATTGATAAAGATGAACTGGACCTTTAAGCAAATGTAATCAGAAGGGTCTATGGGAGGAGCCAAGGCTTATGGAAGAACTCACATCTATGCAATCACAAGAACACTGCATGTGAGAACCTTACAGAAAGATGTCTATGTTTATAATAAAAATCCATGGTTCTAAGTTCCTCTTTCCTTTTCCTTTCTGTCAATACCCTTCCATCTTGGCATGTGCTGGGTTGCAACCCATGCTTTTTCCCAAATAAATATTTTTTGGTGATGAAACACCAAGTCGTTACTATTTTTCAGTTAACACCATATAAGATCAGAGGCAATAATCTCAATCGATGTTAGGAATCTCTTAAAAATGATTATTTCCAACATTTATAAGCAATCTTAAAGAAAGGGTTTTCTGAGACTAGATTGTTCTCATTCTCCCAAGGGTCTGTGTGGCTGAAGGAACAGGTTATAAACTGCAGAGAAAAACAGCATAACAGGCAAGGAGGGAAACTTTGGAGAAGGATCTTCATCACCAGCACTAGGAGAGAATGGCATTTACATGAGATTGACTTTCACTGGTGAAATTATGCTTGTGATATTCCATTATAAATATTGACATCATTAAAAGAAATATCTAAAAGAGGGGCACTAAAATATCACCAATAAAAACTGATGAGCATTTATGCCAAATTCCTCAAATCACATCCCTTTTTTTAAGGATGCCTCACGAAACATATCAGGCAATTCTCTAGAGCTATGAAGTGAAAGTAAATGAATGTGCCTACATTGGCTCTCATGTAGGGAAACACCCACTGCCTCTCATCATAATGACACAAGCTTCCCCCACCCACCCTTTGAGGATTTTCAGATAGAAAAGCTTACATCTTTCCTATATTGAGCTCAGAAAGTGAATAAACAAAATAAATCACCATCAAAATAAAGGACACTTGGAAACATTAATGAATTCCTAGTATTGAGCAGAGTATTGGCTGTTGATAGGACTTTGTCATTTAAGCTTAGAAACAAGTTTATCTATTTAATGAGGGTTTAGAATAACAGCTTGATAGTGATGGGAGGGGGAAAAGATCATATTCTGTGGCATCTCTACTGGTTGTGGTAAAACAGAGACTAAAAGGCACAATATGAGGATTTTCACTCAGTGAATTTCTGGAAGCTTTTAAACTCTTTCCTTTATCATTTTCTACCATGACATCTAGCAGTTTCATTATGGACTATCCTTAGCCTGTGTGCTGTCTAATTCAAGAAAATAAAGCCTGCAGTCTTTTGATCTCCAATATATTTTTTACAATTATACGCAATTATTCTGAAAGAAGAATCTGAAGAACTGTCCTGGAATTCATTTAAAGAATATTATTACTCACATAGTACATTTATTAAGTAATTTAGAGCAAAATATTTTACTGGACTACTAATTATATTACAGACATATTTTTGAGCTTGGGCTAAAATATCTTTGGGATAAATCATAATTCTAGGATTAATAGACTTACAGGTTTTGAGAAAAAGAAAGGTTTTCTTTGAAATATGCAATTTCAAAGAATAACACTTCCTTTCTCCAGTTATTCTGTGGAATGTAACTTAGAGTGCTTTGTGAAGAATCTCATTATAACTTTGAATTTTGACATTGACATTTTATATCAAAATGCAAATTTGCTCAGAAACACCAAACCCAGTAATTTTGACACTGCTATAGGGAGTTAAATGCCTTTTGCTATGATCAAAAATAAGAATGTGCTTAAAGGTACAGTTGCTGTTTCGCAGGAAAGTCTATGGATTTTAGTAACAATCACAATCAAAAACTTACCTGAGGTCAAGTAGTAAAGCTACTTATTTCAGTTGAATATTTATGCCAAAGTGATGGTAGAAGCTTATTAAACAGAATATTTGACAGAAAATAGATCCCTTTTCAAATGCCCTAAGAAAACTTTTGAGTTGTGAAAAAAATCAGTGTTTATTTCCTGAGTATCTAGTGAACTGTAGACTTTTGCTATGGAGACAGTAAATGAAAAATCAATGAAAAGTCAATCAAGTAAGTTGCTGGCTTTAGGAATGACCTTGCCAAGGTCACCTGGGGCAGAACTGAATTCTGAGCACAAGCCTCCTAACTTCAACAATGGATCTCCACATTATGATTATCCTGCTTTTTCAGAAAAGAAAACTGTATGCTTTTTTTATGCAATTGTTTGTTTAGTTTTGTGTTTGCAAGTAGGCCATGATTCCAGGCTCAGGATGTATAACCTGGCTACTTCTTAGGAAAGACATTGAGAGCATACGTTGGAAGCTGAAAGTGCTCTCATAAGGAGCCTGAGTTGGAGCCTAAACCTTAACATTTAGAACTTGATTGAAGGGTCATTTTGAGGTTCAGTGAAGGGAATACCAGTGGGGTATAGTAAAAAGACACTAAGAAGGAAATAGAGGTATAAGGTTTTAGTTGCCAAATTAAGTTTGAATAACTAGATGTTTTTGGACAAATAATTTAACCCTTAGATCCTGAACCTGTAAAATAAAGGAACTGGACTAAAAATCATTGTGTATTATGTAAGATCTTTTACATTTTTTATACAGGAAAAAAACCACATGATTTCAACTTTTCTTTATTTTTCCTCTGTTGAATGCTTGAGATGCTTTGATCCCCCTTAGTCTAATCAAGGTATTGTCTCATAAAAACTAAGCTCTCAATGTAAATACATTCAACGAATGAAGTTATTCTTGAACAAATGAATAAATAAAAGATTTCATAATATAAAGTATCATATTGTAATTAGTGATTACATTAATTACTAATTAATGTAAATTAATTAGTAAATTTAATTACTTTTGCTCACCACACCACTGTTTCTTCATAATTATATATTATAGATTTGCCTGATTATCAAAACAATATAGCTATTCTTTCCAAACCCCACTCAATGTTGCATTTCCTCTTGTCATCCGTTTTGAACATCGTCATGTTCTGGACTACAACTTGAGTGTACAGTGGACAAGATCAATATCTCCCAGATTTTGTAGCATCCGAAAGACAGGAAATGAATATTTGGAGATATCTCTTAAAGCAATTAGCCATAAATAAGCTTTTTTGAGAAGTAGGCAATTGGTATGCTTGCTAAAGATTTCATCTAATATGATCCCTAAAATTACCAGCCTAACAAGGTCAAAAGTTTAAGATCTAAATATCCTGGTACTTTAGGTTACTAAATCATACTGCCTAAAAATGTCTCCAATAGTCCCATTACTATGAGATTGTTCTAGAAGTATTTGCACTGACAGGATTTACCCCCAATGTATAGTAGAGACAGACTGATCTAATTGATCATGGTCAGCATGCCCACGCCTTACCTGTGTTCTGGGCCCAGCTCCTGAGCCCCATTAGTTAAACTTGACAAGAGTTCACAGGAGAGAAAAATCATCTTTAGGTAAGAAAAATAATTCAGAATCCATTATCTTGTTTTAATTGTTGGCAGGATATTAGGGAAACCAGGCTACATGGGTAGAACCAGGACACCAGAAAGATAGGTACCAACACCTGACGTGGAAACTGTGAGGGGAGAGTAAAGGAATCCGGAAAATAATTTTTTCCCACTTTATATTTCTTCAAGAATCAGCTCAATTCATTAAATTTGGGTATGATATTTGTCATTGAACCAGAACTCTAAGGTAATATCAAGGTGAAGAAAGAAAAGATGTACATTCAATTGGTTGAGAATTAAATTGGGAAACAAAGGCCAAATTATTTCTTATCTACCTTAATCTGGTCTTGTTACCTTTTTTAGACATAGAATTTAAGAAAATTCCAAATGAGTGTTTGAATTCTAACTCCAGGTTTAGATAGTCATTGATTATTGGGGACACATAGAAGTGCCTGATGGCCTAATTACAGGGGTAGCCACAGGCCACATGCAGCTCAGGATGGCTACAAATGCAGCCCAACACAAAATCATAAATTTACTGAAAACATGATGAGATTTTTTCTGTGATTACATGTCACAATGTATTTAACGTGTGGCCCAAAACAACTCTTCCTCTTCCAGCGTTTTGGTACAGAGGTGCCCAAAGTTTGGACACCCCCGGAAATTTTGAGATCCTCAGAGAACACTGAGTTTATTATTCCCGTTTGATATCCTGAATAAATTTGAACAGCCTGGAGCCATAAATATGAGCGGATATATGAAAGGTAGATGAAGGAAAGCTCAACATTGGAGCTGGATCAGCAGTCATTCAATCAAAGCCCTGCCATTCAGCATTCATGCTACTTATCAACTGGCGAATGCTTGGAAACATAATGATTTTAAGTGGCTTCAACTAAACCGATGGTGCTGTTAGCCACTGTCTAACAAAGATTTATTTGGAAGAAGGGGCAGAATCTCTGCTTGATTCGGAAGAAAACAGTCAGATATTTTCATCCTCAGCCACGCTAAGATAAAGTGTGAAGTAAAGCTCCACCTAGACCAGAAGAGGTAATACTCTAAGAAACCAGGTGCTCTGTGTACCAGAGCCGCATGTGTCCAAAGGACTAAGAGGTTGTGTTGAAAACAGGATGGGCCTGGGAAACAAGGAATCGGAGACCAGAAGGGTGATGAAGAGGAGAACCGAAAAGGAGTAGAGAAGAAAGTAAAGGCCTGAGTGGCCAAGCAGGAGAGGAAGGCGGGGCAAGAGGGGGAAGCCAGCATTGCCAACAGAGTCATCAATTAGCATCACACTCTCAGAACTTACTCAGCTATTTTTATATCCAAGTTCCCTCTAATATCCTTGCACTATCTGCTAAGTGCAAATCATTTTTCTAGCTGTCAACTCTTCCCTTTATTATTTTAAGGACCTAATGAAATGAAAATTATGGGGGAAGAAAAGAGATTCATAATAAAGTTATTTCTGGAATATAGACAACAGCCCTACACCGTCTCAGTGCTGATCCAGGGCCCTGCCTTGCCAGCCTCTTTTTACTCATTTTAAAACAAATAGAGCTCAGGAATCCTAGAAGCAGCCTAGAATACATAAAGAAAAAGAGAATAAAATGCAGAGTATTCTAAAGACCCTGTAACCTCTAGTCACCATGCACTTTCTCCAAAACGATGCTCGTCTTAATTATATTTTCTCCTGAGAAGCATAAAAGGAGTTGGAAATGAAATCAACTAATATATATATCCTATTTTACGCTGAGTCCCAAAGGCACTAAATGAGTTGTCCTGGGTCATAAACAAGTCTGGTGATGAAGACAGAACACTTAATTTTGCCGGCTTTGCTGCGGTATTAAGGTTGGTATCTATGCACATGCTATGAATATCCGTGAGTCAGTAACTACCCATTTTCTTCTTGTTCACACAACAAAAAGAGCTTTAAAGAATCTGTCATTGGACTCATGGACGTGGACAACAGCGAGGTGACTGCTGGGGTGAGAGGGGCATAGGGCACTAAATGGTAATGGAAATAAATACAATAAAGATATTTTGAAAAAGAAATTAGAAATGGTAAATGGGATATATTCCCACCTGAAATGATGACTAGAAAATAGGAAACGTTCAATAAATAGTCATTTCTGTTTTTTAAAAAAAACTGTTATTATATTTTCTTTTTCCTGTTTTATGCATGCTATTTTTATCTCCTGTGACTGACTTAGAAATATAGAGCTCATAAACATGTTGTAAAAATGTAATTTCTTTCAGAGTTATAGTTGAATGATGTAATATGCATTAAAATGCAATTACTATTATTAGTCTTAAGTTAATATCACAATGAAGAATTCACTTTTTTGGTCCTTTCTATCTTATATACTAGGTTGAATGTTAAAAGAATTTTCTGAAATAAAAATAAATGACCAAACTTAAGAGTTGGAAAATGTGTTTGAATTCAATTATTATCTATTGTTTCATGCATTTCAATATTCAGTGAAAATAAATTTTACTTAGAAGTCTTAAATGGGAACCTGAAAATTAAAAGGATAAAAATATGTCATTGTAATATGAAGTATGATAAAATATAGTCACTAGTCCCTAGGTTGAAAAAAATGCATATTTATAACTTCAGTTTAGTTCTATCATTAACAAATATATCTATAAAATTCCCAGAAAAACTCCCACTGATGAAATATGCACTTGGTAAAAGGTTACAAAAAACGCAAAGCATAGGAATTTACTGCCATCTTGTGGAATGTCTGTTGTTATATTCTGAAATACCTTTTCTCCTTTATTTTCCAGATGTCATTTTCCATTACTATTAGTTACAAAATAACTCAAGAATTCCCCAGCAACTTACCAGAACTAATACCTATCTACAAAACAAGATGTGAGGATCAATGCATTTTGCATCACAGAGATTTTGATTCATATCATTGAAGGTTTTTTGTTTTCCTTACCACCTGTTTCCATTCATTCAACTAACTACTTTCCTGTTAAATGGGTTTAGCATTTAATTTAGTATATTTTATTTGTCAAGGATTCAGAGTGGAGGACAGGCACTGTTAGAAGAGCATTAACTGGAAAGAAAAAAACAAAGAACACTTTCTATTCTGGGAAGTTGAGGGCAGTTCAGGCATCCAGACTAATGCATGTAGGACAGACCTTACTATACAGAGTTTGGTCCTGTGACTGGCGTCACCTGAGAGCTTTAAGAGACACAGAAACTTAAACCCTATTTCAGACCTGCTGAATGAAACTTGCGTTTTAATGAGATCCATCCCCAATTGATTCCTATACACAGTAAAATTTGAGAAGCACTGGCATATGCCACCATATTTCATTCCACTTACTTATAACACAATATGCATGCGCAAACCCAAGGTTGCTTGGAACTGTGAGAAAAGAAAAGCATCAAAATACCTGGTTCAAGTCCATATTACTAAATTTTGTGCACCTGATTTCAAACCCTTGTATTTCACTTTTTGTGGATCTGAGATTTTTCATCTGTAATCTAAAAGAAGGTGTTCACAAGACGATTCTAATGTCCCTTCTCATTATAAAATTATTTGATTTATTATTTGTGTGTCAGTTGTTCATTTTGTTATATATCCATACTCATTTATTCATGCCTCAGCAAATTGACTGTCTCAATGATTCTGATCTCAATCTAATGATTATGTTTTATATTTATGGCTTGCAAACTATGTTTTGTGCTAGTAGAAATGTTTTGTCTAGTAAACAAGGTATTTTAAAATTTTGAAATTATTTACAAACATTAAAAATTATAAGACTTCATCTCAAACCTTAGGATTTCCTGCTTCTTTTGAAAAATCTGAAAACTTGTTAATGTGGAGCTCACATTTTCACATGGACAATTACCTATGGTATGACCCCAGTTTACCCCAGTCCCCACCCACCCTTATCCATGTACATTAATGTCCTTGAAATCAGTGACCTCTGGTTTAAATGATGTTTTCAATCAAGTCTTTTAACAGGTCCAAAAGCTATAAGAGACAGATTAAATAAAACTTTGTGCTCTTTCACAAACATTAATCTTTAAAACTGAATGGTATATTTCTTTTATACCAGTACCAGTATTATGGCAGTATTAATATTTCTTTTAAGTACCACAGTTCCCTTTTATAATTATTAAGTATTCATAGAATTAAGCTGACAATTGGCATATCTACACAGGAACAATGTATCAATTTACCTGTCTTTTAGCCAGCTGAAGAATGTGCAGGTGATAGCACAGTTTTGAAAAAGACAGAACAATTCCTGCCCTCACAGAACTCAGTCTTACAGTGGAGACATGCTACTGAATAAGGAATTTCAATCACATGTGATGGAGGTTGTGGTAGTGGATGCCACACGGCTGATAGCAGAGGATGTGAGCCAGTCTAGGAGATGAGAACGTTCAGGGGCTTCTCAGAGTTTTTAAGCTGAGTCTAAAGGACAATAGCCATCTAGTAAAAGAGGTGGGAAGAAGTTTCCAGGGAGAGAATTGCTTATGCAAACCCAAGAGAGAGAAAGTGTAGCAAGAAAGTAACTGAAAGACACAATGTGGCTGACATGAAAAGAAAGAAGGAAGCCGGACATGAAAGGACTTGGTAAGACAGAGCAACTTCTGGACATTAGACATTCAAGGAGCACCAGGGAGGCCACCAAAGGGGCTTAAGTGTTAATGTCGTCTTTGAGCTATGAATGTATCACTCTGACTTAAATATACATCTAGGAGCTTGGATATTCACAGAAATTAGAAGCATCAGGTAAATTAATAAATGGACTACTATCAGACTCACAGCATATTTTGTCAAACTGATTTTAAAAATGAATCTGCTATGCCGTAGAAGCACTGTGGCGTGGCAATGAGACATCAGTTTCATAGTTTACAACACATTTTTCCAATCCTGTCTTGAATCTCTGAGACAGTGCATATAACCTCATTTGGGGGTAAGGCTGAAAGTCTAAATTTGAGCCTGCTGACTGTGAGGCAGGCAGAGCCCATTGGCCTCCCGGCCCCATGAAGACAGACCCTGGCTGTGTGGATGAGTCAGTGTTATAGGCAGCAGCATTTATTCCTGGGTGTGTGTGAGATTGACCATATTACTCCTTGACCTCTGGGCTGAAAGCCAGTCTTGTCGGGATGGTCCTGCTGTTTCTAAGCAGTCCATGGCTGTGCGACTCATTTAGGGTGGCACTTCAGTGTTTAAAAGCATTCCTTCTGTTCAGCCTACTTACGTTATACCACTTAATGCAACATCTAAAGCACTGCTTGTGTACCAAGTTTGGACATTCACTGTATATTTCCATCTGAGCAGAGTTAAATGTAATTACAAATAACTTAGAGAGATGCAAAGTCTCCAAAATTAATTTGACTTTGTTCATTTTTTAAAAGTTGCACAAATGTTGCCAGCCTCCCCTCCCTCCAAATTTCCCTTCATTGTCCCAGCTTACAATCATTTTAAAGTGCAGTTGTTGCTTTCCTCCACCATGCCTGTATTACCATGAACTAGCAGATTTCATGCCAATTATCTGTCATAAAAGACTTACTGCTCTAGTCAAATTGTGAAAAGGATGTTTCTTCAACTACAAAAACATTTTTCTCTGTTTTAGTCCTAGACATCTGAACCAGAGAAATCACCTTAAGTGATAAAAAGCACGGTGTGCACATCGACTGTCTGGGTGCCTGTGGAGAGATTCACGTCCCAGGTAAATAACTCTTCAGGCCCCCTGGTCAGAACATATCAGCTGGAGTCCCTTCCAGACAAATCAGAGCTGAGATGTACGCAAAAGCAGCTGTGTGCAGTATAGCTTCAAAAGGCAGGCAGATAACTAGACAGATCTGCCTCAAGGCAGGTCCTGGACAAGAGAAAGCCTGCCAGACAGGCAACAGCTTTCGCCTGCTTAGAAAAGAAGCTGGAAGCCACAGGGGCTGGAGCACTGAGTCAGGAAGCTCCCCCGGCATGTCCTGGAAGGCAGGACAGCAGGAGTCTGGCGGGACCGCTGGGCATGGAACTGCAGAAGCCCACCCTTAGGCTCCTATTAATGTTCTGTGTTGGGACGTAATCATGTCTTTTAATAAAGTACTGACTTAGATTCTGAGGCAATGCTGACCTGTCCTGCTATGAAAAGATAAAGGTGAGTGTGTGTGTGTGTTGTACGGAGTGTAAATGCACCCGATATATCTGGGCATGTATTTGTTCTGTTTACACACACAGTTGCATCATCGATATGCAACCCAGTTAATGATTCTTATCATCTTGAGTTCACAACCTATGATTTCAAGAGAATTTAATTTTAAAAGGAACCCAAAAATCAACTATGAGAAAGGACACACATAGTTGGCAGATTATTTAAAACAGCCACAGCAAAAACAGCTTCTATATTCCTGAGTTTCTGCAGGTGAAATGGATCAGAGATAACTGATTGTAAGAGGTTCTAAGTCTGTCTTATAAACCCTACTTAGGAAGATCCATTAAGTAGCTTTCTCCGTGAAGTCAACTTAGAAATTTGGAACTCTCAAAAATAAATAACTAAAAATAAACAGATGGTAAAAGAGCCGATGAGATGATTGTGAATAATTTAATGCCCAATGAGATAGACACAATGAAGACTAAATCGAAGGCTTGATGCCATGTTGGTCTAAATCTCATGTCTTTAAAATAAATCAGGGAGTGTAAATTTGGTTGCACTACGCAGTATATTTTATAAAATATTTTAGTTGCCTATACTTCCCTAGGCAAATGTGAAATGATAACACTGTCCAAAATCTGAACGTATCTCCACCTCCACTAGAAGCAACAACCATTTCTAAGAGCTTGTCCATGACTATCAGTCCAGGAGGTGGTTGCTTGTAATAGAGAAAGAGGAGGAGAAAGATCGGAGAAATCAAAGACTGTTATCTTTGATAAAGGCCATGGACAACTAAGGTTTCTCTCTCAGACATGTGAGTAGCATGCTTGAACATGCGGAAGAGAGTCAAATATGAGAAGCAGGGAGTATAAAGAGATCAACACAGGTGGGAAATTTCCTCCTAGCTTAACTATGCTTAATAGCAATTCTCTCAATGCATATAATAAAGTATTATATGACCAAGCAGTGTTATCAACCTCTATTGAATGGGCCGTTTCTATAGTTTATTCAGCCATATTGTGGGTGTACACTTAATTTACATTGCTGAGTGAAGACAAGTGTTTCTTGTTCCAGGAAGGCTTATCATATCTATTATATATTTATTTGTATTACTCAACTTGCTTTATATAGATCAGAAAACTTGGAGTTCAGAACGATGTTATCAGAAACCAGAAGGAGTTATCTAAAGTGAAATCCTAAAATCTTTCGACAGCTGCCATCACATATCAGGTATATCTGTCCTCCTTAGCCTAACATGTGAGGTGCATCAGCACTTCAATCTTGCTTACCTCTCCACTCTCATCTCTTTTTACTTATCTCCCCCTACTTGATGCTCCTGAAAAATCAAACTGCTTTTGTTTCCTCAACATGACAAATGGAGTCTTTTATTCATGCTTCAGCCTGTGCAGTCCTTTTCCATTAAGTTCCCCTTATCCTTCTCCATCTCGCTAACTTTTCCATTCTATGCTTCTCAGTTCAGCAGCCACCCTGCCCAGTAAGCCCCTCATCACCAACTCTACCCCTTGCACCACCAGGTTAGAGGACCCTCTTTCTCACATAAATTAAGAACTCGGTATAGAAACAATTATTTTATTAATTTTCCCGTCAATAAACTGTAACTTTCTTAAAGTCAAGAAATATGTTCTTTAAAAAAAAAATCCCACTGACACAAATTTGGCAACCACAAAACAAATATGTCGCTACCTAAATAGGCATTCAGTGAAATGCATGAATATGCAAGAATAAACATATTGACAATGTTTTCTGAGGTTATTTACATGCTTCCCATTTTCTAGGTGATTCTGATGAGCAGCCTTCAACCAAAT
>PVJI01008307.1:0-73695 GCA_004026765.1 Micronycteris hirsuta | reverse complement strand
TCTCTATGGGCAATTAATCTTTGACAAAGGGGGCAGAAGCATAAAATGGAATAAAAATAGCCTCTTCAACAAATGGTGTTGGGAAACCTGGATGGCTACCTGCAAAAAAATGAAACTCGAGCACCAACTTACACCATACACAAAAATAAATTCAAGGTGGATAAAAGACTTAAATGTAAGTCGTGACACCATAAAAGTTTTAGAGGAAAACATCGGTAGGAAAATCTCAGACATTCCACGCAGCAACATCTTCAATGATATGTCCCCTAGAGCTAGGGACATAAAGGAAAGAATAAACAAATGGGATCTTATCAAAATAAAGAGCTTCTGTGGGGCTAAAGAAAATAGTATTAAAATAAAAAAAGAACCAATCGTATGGGAAAACATATTTGCCAATGATACCTCAGACAAGGGTCTGATCTCCAAAATATACAAAGAACTCATACGACTCCACTCCAGGAAGACAAAAAACCCAATTAAAAAATGGGCAATAGACATGAACAGAAACTTCTCAAAAAAAGACATAAAGAAGGCCCAGAATCATATGAAAAGATGCTCAACATCATTAGCCATCAGAGAGATGCAAATTAAAACCACAATGAGATACCACCTCACACCAGTCAGAATGACCATCATCAACAAAGCAACAGATAACTGTTGGAGGGGATGTGGAGAAAAGGGAACCCTAGGGCACTGTTGGTGGGAATGCAGACTGGTGCAGCCACTGTGGAAAACAGTATGGAACTTCCTCAGAAAAATGAAAATGGAACTGCCTTTCAACTCAGTAATTCCACTACTGGGATTATACCCTAAGAATCCTGAAAAACCAATTCAAAAGAACCTTTGCACTCCTATGTTCATAGCAGCACAATTCACAATAGCCAAGTGCTGGAAACAACCTAGATGCCCATCTACAAATGAATGGATCAAGAAACTATGGTACATGTACACAATGGAATTCTACGCAGCAGAGAGGAAGAAGGAGCTTATATCCTTTGCAACAGCATGGATGGAACTGGAGAGCATTATGCTAAGTGAAGTAAGCCAGGCAGTGAGGGACAAATACCATATGATCTCACCTTTAACCGGATCATAACCAACAAAAGCAGAAAGCAAGCAAAACATAACCAGAGACACTGAAATTAAGAACAGTCTAACAATAGACAGGGGAGGGGGGAGGGGACAATGGGGAGAAGAGTTTTCAGGAATCACTGTAGAGGACACATGGACAGAACTAAGAGGGAGGAGGGAGGCTAGGGGGGAGGTGGGACAGGAGGGGAAGGGAGGAGGGGAGGGGAGAGGCTGCAAATAACTGTAATTAAACAAAAAATAAAAAAAATTAAAAAAAGACCCAACAACAATCAAAACCCAGAGATATACAGAGAGCCAACATAAACGATAGCCCAAGACCAGCGAGCTCAGGAGATCAAGGAGACTGCACCATTGAATCTCACAGGTCTTCTACCATAGAAATTCACACCATAAACCCAAAGAGTCAGAACAGATCAGTTTAAGAAGCAGAGGCTAACAAGAAGAGTCTCATAAACAATGGGAAAACAAAGAAACAATCCCCAAATGAAAGGAAAGGATGAAGCCTCAGAAAGAATGCTAAATGAAATAGAGGCAAGTCAACTATCAGATATTGAGTTCAAAGCAATGGTTATCAGGAAGCTAAATGAGCTCACAGAGAATTACCAAAAACTACAAGGAAGCTACAATGAACTCACTGTAAACTATATTAACATGTAAAAGGAAATAGAAACTATCAACAAGGGCCAAGAGGAAATGAAGAACACAGTTTCTGAACTGAAGAACACAGTAGAAGGAATCAAAAGCAGGTTAGATGAAGCAGAGGATCATCCAACATAGGAGCATCCAAATACATAAAGAAAATCTTGGAGGGACTTCGAGAAAGATATTGACAGCAACACAATCATAGTAGGAGATTTTAACACCCCACTGTCAAAAATGGATAGATCTTCCAAACAAAATATCAACAAGGATATTGTGGCATTGAACAATGCCCTAGATGAAATGGACTTAACTGATATATATAGAGCCTTTCATCCCAAAGAAGCAAAATACAAATTCTTTTCAAATGCACGTGGAACATTTTCAAAGATAGACCACATGATAGGACACAAAACAAGCCTCAACAAATTCAAGAAAATTGAAATCATATCAAGCATTTCCTCAGACTACAAGGGACTGAAATTAGAAACCAACCTCAAGGAAAAAACTCCAAAATGCTCAAACTCATGGAGATTGAATAGCATGCTATTAAACAATGAATGGGTCAAGAATGAGATTACAGAAGAAATCAAAATATTCCTGGAAACAAATTAAAATGAACTCACAACAATCCAAAACATGGATCAGAGCAAAGGCAGTCCTGAGAGGGAAGTTCATAGCAATACAGGCCTACCTCAAGATAGAAACATTTCAAATAAACAGCCTAACCCTATGCTTACAAGAACTCAAGGAACAACAACAGAGACAGCCCAGAGCAAGTAGAAGGAAGGAAATAACCAAGATCAGAGCAGAATTAAACAGCATAGAGACTAAAAGCACAGTTCTAAGGATCAATGAATCCAGGAGCTGATTCTTTGAAAAGATAAACAAAATCAGCAAGCCTTTAAGCAGGCTAATCAAGAAAAAAAGAGAGAGGACCCAAATAAAAACAATCAGAAATGAAAGAGGAGAGATTACAACTGATACCAAAGAAATACAAAGGATTGTAAGAAATTACTATGAAGAACTATATGCCAAAAAATTTGAAAACCTAGGTGAAATGGACAAATTTCTAGAAAAATCTAATTTTCCAAAACTCAATGAAGAAGAAGCAGAAAGCCTGAACAGACAGATAACAGCTGATAAAATTGAAACAGTAATCCCAAAACTTCTGATACACAAAAACCCTGGACCAGATGGTTTCACAGGAGAATTTTACGAAGCATTTAAGGGAGAGCTAACCCCCATCCTCCAGAGATTATTCCAAAAAATTCAAGAAGATGGAAGAGTCCCAAACTCTTTTTATGAAGCCAGCATCATTCTAATCCCAAAACCAGATAAAGACATAACAAAGAAAGAAAACTTCAGGCCAATATCACTGATGAACATAGATGTTAAAATTCTCAACAAAATATTGACAAACTGCATCCAGAAATACATTAAAAAGATCATACACCATGATCAAGTGGGATTCATCCCAGGGATGCAAGGATGGTACAATATTTGCAACTCAATAAACATAATACACCACACAAACAAAATGAAACACAAAAATCACATGATCATATCAATAGATGCAGAAAACGCATTTGATAAGGTACAGCACCCATTTATGATAAAAACACTCAACAAAGTGGGACTAGAGGGAGCATTCCTCAACATAATAAAAGCCATACATGAGAGACCTATAACCAACATCATACTCAATGGGCAAAAACTTAAAGTTTTCCCATTAAGATTGGGAACAAGACAAGGATGCCTACTTTTGCCACTCCTATTCAACATAGTACTGGAAGTCCTAGCCACAGCAATCAGAAAAGAAAAAGAAATAAAAGTCATCCCAATTGGAAAGGAGGAAGTAAAACTGTCATTGTTCGCAGATGACATGATAGTGTACATAGAAAATCCTATAGATTCCACCAAAAAACTACTCAACCTAATAAATGAATTTGACAAAGCAGCAGATACAAAGTCAATACTCAGAAATTAAAAGCATTGTTTTACACCAACAATGAAACATCAGAAACAGAAATCAGGGGAAAAAATCCCATTTGATATAGCAACAAGAAAAATAAGGTACCTAGGAATAAACCTAACCAAGGACGTAAAAGACCTGTATGCAGAAAACTATACAACACTGAAGAAAGAAATTAAGGAAGACACAAACAAATGGAAGCATGTACCATGCTCATGGATTGGAAGAATTAGCATCATCAAAATGACCATACTACCCAAAGCAATTTATAGATTCAATACAATCTCTGTTAAAGTACCAATGACATATTTCACAGAAATAGAACAAACATTTCAGAAATTTATATGGAACCATAAATGACCCTGAATAGCTGCAGCAATTTTGAGAAAGAAGAACAAAGCAGGAGGGACCACAAAACCTGATATCAAACTATATTACAAGGCCACTGTAATCAAAACAGCCTGGTACTGGCTTAAAAACAGGCTCATAGACCAATGGAACAGAATAGAGGGCCCAGCAATGAACCCAAGTCTCTACAGTTAATTAATATTTGACAAAGGGGGAAGAAGCATAAAATGCAGGAAAAAGAGCCTCTTCAACAAATGTTATTGGGAGATCTGGACAGCTACATGCAAAAAAAATGAAACTCGATCACCAACTTATATCATACACAAAAATAAATTCAAGGTGGATAAAAGACTTAAATATAAGTTGTGACACCATAAAAGTCCTACAGGAAAACATCGCTAGGAAAATCTCAGACATTGCATGCAACATCTTCACTGATATGTCCCCTAAAGCAAGGGACATAAAGGAAAGAATAAACAAATGGGACCTTATCAAAATTAAAAGCTTCTGCATGGCTAAAGAAAACAACATTAAAATGAAAAGAGAACCAACTATATGGAAAAACATATTTGCCAATGATACCTCTGACAAGGATTTGATCTCCAAAATATATAAAGAACTCACAGGACTCCACTCCAAGGAAGACAAACAACCCAATTAAAAAATGGGCAAAAGACTTGAACAGACACTTCTCCAAGGAGGACACACAGAGGGCCCATAGACATAGGAAAGAATGCTCAGCATCACTAGCCATCAGAGAGATGCAAATTAAAACCACAATGAGATACTACCTCACATTGGTCAGAATGGCCATCATAAACAAACCAACAAACAAATGTTGGAGAGGATGCAGAGAAAAGGGAACCCTACCTAGTGACCTAGTGCACTGTTGGTGGGAATGCAGACTGGTGCAGCCACTGTGGAAAACAGTATGGAATTTCCTCAGAAAACTAAAAATGGAGCTGCCTTTTGATCCAGCAATCACACTGCTGGGATTATACCCTAACAGCCCTGAAACTACAGTCCAAAAGACCCTATGCACCCTAATGTTCATAGCAGCACAATTTACAATAGCTGAGTGCTGGAAGCAACCTACGTGCCCATCAGTAAATGAATGGATCAAAAAACTATGGTACATTTATACAATGGAATTCTATGCAACAGAGAGAAAGAAGGAGCTTATACCCTTTGGGATAGCATGGATGGAATTAGAGAGCATTATGCTAAGTGAAATAAGTCAGGTGGTGAGGAACAAATACCATATGATCTCACCTTTAACGGGAATATAATCAACAAAAGAAAAAAGCAAGTAAAATATAACCAGAGACATTGAAATTATGAACAATCTAACAATAATCAGGGGGGAGGGGACTGTGGGCAGAAGGGTTTTTAGGAACTACTATAAAAGACACAGACAAAACCAAGGGGGAGTGTGGAAGCAAGGGAGGGAGGTGGGTTTGGATGGGGTTGGGGGCAGTGGAGGGGACAACTATAACTGAACAATAATAAAGTAATTTTTTAAAAAAGAAATAAATGACAAAGCTTAAGTTATCCACATAGCATTTTGAGGCATGCACAAATGAAATCTCTTCCATGGAGTTACAGAGAGTAGATACACAAATAGAAGCCTGGTGACAACCACCCTTTTTAGTCAGGTCAGCCTGCTCTAACAAAATGCCACAAGTTGGGTAGCTTGTACACAACAGAAATTAATTTCTCACAGTTCTTGAGACTCAGACTCTGAGACTGGATTCCAGCACGGTCAGACTTCTTCTGTGTCCACACAGGGCAGAAAACAGAAAGAGAATGCAAATTTTCTCATGGCTTTTTTAAGGGCACTCATTCCATGCATGAGAGCTCCACCCTTGCGAACTCACTGAATCTTAGTTACCTTCCGAAAGCCCCACCCTCTAATATTATCACACTATGGAGTGGGGTTTCAACAAATGAATTGTGGGGGTGGCGGAAGCACAAATATGGAGTCTGTGACAACACCTTACCAAGCCCCACGACTTTGAAACCTATGCAGACCTCCTGTTCCTTCCCTCATCTACCCTATGAATAGATCTCAATACAATAATACATCAAGGGATGAAGCCCGCAGTAGAGGGCTTAATAAAAAGTATTAGTTAAAGAGAATTAACAGAATGTGCACAACTTTGCTCTTCAGTGACTCTATTTGGAATGGTTTCTGGGATTGTTATTGAATTGCTACACTAGCAAGTAAACCACACAGGTGTTCTAGAAGAACACAAATAAGGTGATCTTATTTGACTTAAAGATTTCTAAGAGTTAGAGGCTTAGGGAGAATAAGTGTGTGACTATAAATTAATATAAAGGAAAAGCCCGAATGCTACTGATGCGTTAACTGGGCACTGACAAATCTAGCTGGTCCTTCACATATTCGTTCATATTAAAACAAAAAGGATGTGAGAGAAAAGTGAGCCAAAATGGATATAAATGTAAAATATATATTTCAGCACAATTTGGCGGGATATTTAGGAGCTAAGGAGTTATAATAGGAGTTAAGTACAGTATGTGACATTTTATGGTGTTTAAAGATTGATGTCTCTTGCAGTTTTAGGCATTGCAATCTAGCATAAGGTCGATGTTGTCAGCTTTACTTGTCATGGCGTCACCAGAAACCACATCATTGTCTCTATGATTGATCAGATCCCCTCAATCCCCCCCTTTCAAACCTCAAATGATTAAAATGTGCCCTTATTCCTTAATTCAAACATTTTTAATCCATCTCTTGGACGTCTGCACAGAGACACACAAAAATGCAAGATAAAATATAATACCCCCCCAAGCACAGAACACAAAATGATCACTGCTGTTGTTGAAGGCATGCATATTTCAAATATGACTATAGTATGCAGCATATATTTGCATTAAGTAAACAAATCCTTTAGAAATGCAGTGTAGGCATTCTGGACAAAAGAAAGAGGATTCCATCTTAATGAGGTTTAAAAAGATTAGGGAATAAAAGTAATATACCATGGAGCTTATAATAACTGACTCTCCTAATAAAATATGATGAATCTACAATAATTTCAAATGCTCATATTCTGACTCTGGCATTCAAGAGAAAGAGGTCCATATGTCATTGTTAGTGAATAAACGAATAGTCTTGAAATGCATTATTTCATGAATTATAGGACTAAAAACCTAAAGTGTCTTCAGTAAAAAAAAAAAAGAAAAGAAAAAGCTTGAGCAATAAAAGGTGAAATAAGGTACTCTATAAACATAAATGCAGTGCCTGGAGGCATGGATATTTTTTCCCTTGTTTATTTTTGCTTTTCCAGATAACAATTCATCTCTGAATTTTATCACTCCAGCTAATAATTACCTTATTTCTGGGTAATGTAACCTGTGAAACGACAGCTTGGAGCTGCTAACAATACCTCTGGAAGGCACAATAATGACTTCCCCCAGGTGTTTGTCTAAAGAGAAAATAAGATTATAGAGGAAAAAAAAAAAGAATATGGTAAAGAGGAAGTAGATCTGATAAGCATTAAATGGCAGTGTTGCTTTTAGGAAGAAATAGCATGAATAATTTATCAAATACACAAGTGCATATAGTTAGCTCTGTGCTGTGAAGGTGAGTTCATGGGCCACGTGTTCTTCTTGCATCAGTGGAGCGCAAAACCACCGGCATTGGATCACTAGCCCTCTCAACAGCTATTTTAAAACAGACTGCCAATTTTTTATCTAACATTGTAACTAAGAAACATTTAAAAGATTGTGTTGCCAGAACTCATAGAGACTTTGTCGAAAAGGGAAAAGTTCTTCAATAAAGAGATATGCCGTAAAGAAGGCATCTTGTGTCCCTGAAGACTATTTGCTCTACGATGGGTTTGAACCTGGCTGTGAAATAGCTCCCTTTGTGCTCTGCACATCCCCTGTGTCCTGTTTCAGGAACCTGTTTCCGGCCTCTCTACAGGTCCATGTGTTCAAGAATCCATGATAGTAAGGACTGAAAAGTGTGCTCTGGGGACAACTGGGCCTTTATTACTTTTTCATTCTTGACGCCATTGTTTTCTGTTAGGGGTTAAATGGTGCTTCCCCCAAATACATTGAAGTCCTAACCCTAGGTACTTGTGAATATGACTGCATTTGGAAACAGTCGTTGCAGATGTAACCAAAAGGTCATCTGGGTGGGCCCTAATTCAACATGACTAGCGTCTTTATAGGAAGAGGAGAAGAAATCCACACCCAGACACACAGGGAGGATGTCACATGATGATGGAAGCAGAGAGGGGAGTGAAGCTCTATAAGCCCAAGAATGCCCCACATTGCCAGCAAACACCAGAAGTTCAGAAAAGCATGAAACGTTCTCCCACAGAGCCTTCCGAGGAAAACGGCCTTGCCCACACCATGGTTTCAGACCTCTTGACTCTAGAACTGTGAAAGAATAAATTCTGTTGTTTCAAGCCACCAACTTGTGGTATTTTGTAACAGCAGTTCTACAAAACTAATACGCTATCTAAATTTAGATCCCCGGAGTGAGGGGCAATGAGGTAGCAAGCATGCCAAGACAAACTAATAGCGCATGCTGTGGATCTTCACCAAGACTGCAAATGTATCTCCACATCTATCAACAAAGGGGCATGTTGCAATGTAGGGGGTCAGGTGTGTCTGTTTCTCCACACCATCCCCATTTTCACTCTTTTTAGGAACATAATAACTAATAGGCCCCTTTGTACTTTAAAAATATTCTATCCCAGTTTGAATAATAATGATGATCACTCTGTCTATGGGTACACACTTAATCACGTTGCAAGAAAATAAGTTTTCACCTCTCAGTTTAGTATTTTTAATTAAAAATTATCTCTAGTGTCACATTCAAAATCCCACCAACACTGCAGTAAATTGAAGGTTCAAAATTCCAAGGGTCTGGGTCACTTTAGGATTAATTTGCTGGGGACGTACAAATTTACATCTCTTACCGGGGTCATTCGGCTTAGAAAATAATGTGCCAACTCGTTCAAACCAGCTGGAATACACACAGCTAATCAAGCCTCAGGAGGTTGGGAAGAGAGGAAGAAGAGGAAAAGAATAACAAGTAAAAAGTTCAAGGGTGGCAGGAGGAATATTCTGAACACTACAACCCATTTCAGTTATTGCAAAGGGGTGGAGTCAAACTCTGAAAGAGTGAGGGATATGCCTCCGTTCCTTGCTTTGTCATAAAGCCTTCCTAGCCTTGAATAAATATGTCTTTGCCCTCAGTTTTCCCACTTGAGAAGTAAGGGCTTTACTGATTTTTCTTTTGGATACTTGTGAAATACCTTCAACAGTCTGAAAAATACTTTGCATATTCCATACCTTGATGATGAACGTATGCAAAATTTACTCCCATTTGTTGTCAGTTCTATGCTTGCTATATGATGAAGCATGTTACTGATGAAGTGAATGGTATATGAGAAAGGACTTTACGCTATGCGTACAAATCTTTGTTCACTCTTTGTTAGCCTCCCCTCTATACTGTGTTTAATTTAAAATAAAGCAATTGAAATAAGCCAGTCAGAGAAAGACAAGTACCATATGATTTCACTTGTATGTGGAATATAATGAACAAAACAAACTAACAAACAAAATAGAAACAGACTCATAGATACAGAGAACAAACTGACAGCTGTCAGAAGGGAGGGGGTTTAGGAGGCTGACTGAAAAGGTGAAAGGATTAAGCAAAGAAAAAAAACCCCTCATAGACACAGACAAGAGTGTGGTGATTATCAGAGGGAAAGGGGCATGGGGGAGGTAGAAAAGGGTATGGATGGGGATAAATGGTGATGGAAGGAGACTTGACTTGGGGTGGTGAACACATAATGCAACATAGAGATGATGTATTATAGAATCATACACCTGAAATTTACATCATTTCATTAACCAATGTCACCCTAATAAATTCAACATTTTTAAAAAGAAAGTAAAGCAGGTGACATCACTTTCTTCTAGTAACTGCTTTTGGCCTCATCCCTGGCTTCTAAAGTCAAGATGAAGTTGACTTTTCCCCCTATACTTATGACTATCAATCTCACACCTTTGGAAGACAGTGGGGGATAGTGCTGACTGAAAAGAGAACATTGGAAGTCGCAGGTACTGGGGCAGTGTGACGCTCCCCAGGATACTTGTTCACATAGGTGTGAGCCAAGTGGTCTAGTGTAATTGTCAACAGCACCCTGCGCTGCTCCTCCTCCATGTTTGCACAATGTCCTAGGAATAGCTGTGCCACTGCCATGATGGCGTTATCACTGTGTTTACAGTGTTGCTTCTTTCACTAGATAGTGAGTTCCTAAAGTTTGGAACATATCTTACTCCTACTTTTTTCTCCATTATTCCCCAAGTGTTTGAAAATAGGTGGCACTCAATGCACCCTCATTGAATAAGTGAACAGAAGACTTTTAAAGAAGAACGATTGGCTGACGATATAATCAGTGGACTGGTGCAGGGGCTTTGTAATATGTCAACTTGGCTAGGCTAAATTACATTTATAAGATTTTTTTTCTAAAATTTTTCTTTTAGGGTATCTATGACAGACTTTTTTTGTTTTTGTTTTTGCACAAGATTTGGAGAGTGGAAACGAAGCAGCAACTGTCTTGTTTTTTAATGCTCCAAGGTTGATGCAAGGTCATCAAAGTTTTTGTACCTCACTAACATTGTTTCTTATCTATGGTATAAGATCAAATCCTTATGACAACTCCCTTTACACATACACACAAACCCCATACTGCTGTATATATATATATGTATATATATACATATATATATATGTGTATATATATATATATATGTACATATTATCCCCTAGTGGTTGTGCTTCTCTGACTGAACCCCGATTGAGAGAGTGAGTCTTGAGACTTTGGGGATAAATTGCTTAAGAGTGCTTATCTTACTGCATGTGTGTGTAAGTGTACACATATATGACTGACCTAAAGGCACTGTTTGTTATAATAATGCTAGCTATTGGGGCCTTTGATGGTGTAGCTCAGTGGATTGAGTGCAGGCTGCGAACCAAAGGGTTGCCAGTTCGATTCCCAGTCAGGGCACATGCCTGGGTTGCAGGCCAGGTCCCCAGTGGAGGCCATGTGAGAGGCAACCGCACATTGATGTTTCTCTCCCTCTCTTTCTCCCTCCCTTCCCTTCTGTCTAAAAATAAATAAAAATAAAATCTTAAAAAGAAAACAAAAAAAATAAATAAATAATGCTAGCTATTGGAATGAACAGATCCATAAACAAAACTCAACAATTTAACACAATAGATATTTTTTCTTGCTCTAGAAAACTCTAGAATTGTGCATTCCTGCTTTGTAGAGGGAGAACATATTCTTTTTCTGTACTCATTTCGAATCCCATCCTAAACAGTTTTTACTGTCCTCAAGAAGTGGTCTCCCTAGGCAACTGAACTCATCCAGAAGATGGGAGAAGAGAGTGGGTAGAATATACTTCCTGCCCCGTCAGGTTAGCAGTGACACTCACCGTTCTGCTTATACACCATTGGTGAGAACTAGTTCCATGGCACCAATTAGAAGTAAATAGGAAATGGAGTCACAGATGGGGCAACCCCTTCCCAGCTACCATGGCAACAGGTGAAAGGGCATAAATCTCTAGGAGAATAGCTGGCTATCACTGCCAATAGGATCTCATGTAAAAAAAGTGCTTGGTTAATCAGAAAAACTCACCCATCTTGCACTGTTACTAAATTTCACCTGGGTTTCTGGCCTGCTTGGGGAAAATTTATGGGAGTCAGTCTATAGGGAGCTAGAAAGGAGGATCTAGCCAGCTTCAGTGTGTCTCATTCAATTGTATCCTGAGGCAAATGGAAGGCAGCACAGCTTACAGACACACAGAAGGAAACCTGGCCCTTGGTGACCAAATTAAAATTGAAATATCTACTTGAAAATCCTATACTAACTGCCAATACCATTAACAATTTCCAAGTTCCATCTGTATGTGTCTTCAGGGTCGCCTGCCAACTCCTGATGCAATGGCTCCATCACAATTTAGTCCCTTGGTGCCTTGGGGTTAGCTGCTGCAGGTACAGACATCGCTGGTCTAGGAGGAGCGCTGATGTCCAAGCATTTAGCACACCTTTTGGAATAAGTCGGCTGGCTGAATCTGTGGTCTTTTCTCCCTCTTTCCCTCAAGATTTGGCAGCCTTTGTGCAGAAGTCAAAGTCAACTTTTACTTGAAATCCCACTTCATATTATTTAAATATGTTTTATATTAACTATTTTCAGTTTTCTATAAATGAATGATCATCAACTTGTAATTTAGGAAGAAATTAACAACTAATTAGAACACATATGTTAATGTTTTTCCTCCATTTACTCATTTGTATGCAAAATTGTTTTTCTTTTTTTTTTTTCTGATCTGATTTTCTATTTTGGTACTACTGTCCCCTTATGTTTGTTTCCTGAACTGAGATTTTGTGATCTGATACAAATCATGAAACTCTCAGAGGCAAGATTTAGTAAAGACTGTGTATAATTCAGAAAGCTGCGCATCTGTTAAAAACTTTTTTCTGCTAAAAACAGCACATTTGATAAATTCTTGACTTACTCTATTGATATTTTTCTCTCTCCTAAGAAAGAGGAAACAACCAGTGCCACTATTTTGTACTTAATTCTGATCAAGAAGGATGTCTGATGCTACACAGGTAAGGCACACCTCAAAAGAAAGTACTCTTACCATCTTAGAGCATTAATATCCAAGGGAGGGAAAGCTGAGCCAAGATACACGTGTGAACTAAAACTTAGATGAGCAGATTTCTACAAGTTCAGAAGAAAAAAAAAATAATCCAACAATCAGTTTGGAGGAAGAAAGCAGCCTGAGACTATGGAAAAGCCTTCAAAAAAATTTCTTTTGAGATTCCATCACAAATGATCCATAAAAAAAAATAAAAGAGACATCTAAAATTTTGTAGAAGTTCCAAAACTTTGCACTTTTAAAGGACATGCATAATAATGTAAAAAAATCATATAACCAGAAGTACTTATAGAAAATTGTCATGAAGCTATGGTATGGTATTAGAAAAACCTAAATACTTGGAATTGACAGATCCTTCCAAAAATTTAGTAGATTACTACATGAAAAGCATTTCCCAGTCATTCTCTTAGTTCTTAATGAATTTGAAATTATACTCTGAGAGTTAAAATGCAGTTTTAAATATTTTTCAGAGGTAAATAAAAAATTAAAGATAGAAGAGCTCATGGTTTTTATCATATGATTAAATTTAAATATAGAAAAGGGAACCCTAGTGCACTGTTGGTGGGAATGCAGACTGATGCAGCCACTGTGGAAAACAGTATGGAATTTCCTCAGAAAACTAAAAATGGAACTGCCTTTTGACCTGGCAATTCCACTAGTTGGATTATATCCTAAGAACACTGAAACACCAATTCAAAAGAACCTATGCACCTCAATGTTCATAGCAGCACTATTTATAATAGCCAAGTGCTGGAAACAACCTAAGTGCCCATCAGCAAATGAACGGATCAAAAAACTATGGTACATTTACACAATGGAATACTATGCAGCAGAAAGAAAGAAGGAGCTCCTACCCTTTGCAATAGCATGGATGGAACTGGAAAGCATTATGCTAAGTGAAATAAGCTAGGCGGTGACGGACAAATACCATATGATCTCACCTTTAAGTGGAACCTAATCAACAAAACAAACAAGCAAGCAGAATATAACCAGAGACATTGAAATTAAGAACAATCTGACAGTAAGCAGAGGGGAGGTGGGAGGGGATAATGGGGGGAAGGGTGAAAGGTTTTCAGGAACAACTATAAAGGACACATGGACAAAACCAAGGAGGGCTGGAAGCATGGGAAGAAGGTGGGGATGGCTGGGGTTGGGGGAGAGTGGTGGGGGTTAAATGTAGACAACTGTAATTGAACAACAATAAAATAATTTTAAAAATAAATAAATAAATAAATATAAAACAGAAATGATAATTTTACATTTTTATTTTGGTCCATTTTTTTTCCTATAGAGAAGAATGACTTAAATTAACAAGATATAATTTCAATGTATAATCCTGTATTTAAGTCAAATGCATCTACTATGCTAATAAAAGCACTGCTTAATAGCTGTTCATATGAAAAATACATAGTACTTTTATATGACTATAAAGTCAATGTAAGGATGCAGAGTGACAAGACTTACAAAATAACATCAATTTAGACTTTGCTAATAGAAAGATAAAATTCCAGTCACTACAAATGAAGCTTACATTGCTGTTTGAAGGTCACTCCTCAAATCTTGGATTTAGAAATGAATATACTAGGTTGCCTGCTTTAGGTGACATAGCTTGTTAAAGACTTGCCCTCTAAGAGAGTAATTCGCAAACAACACAGCATACACACGCATGCACAAACACTCACACATCTATTTGAAGGCATTAGAAGATTATCTAGGTAGCCTTGATTTAAAAAACCAGGATTTCAGAAACAAGAGAAGTGATGTGATATAGGCCTAAAGTTCTGTGTAATTTTTCTCCTTGAGGTATTTTAGCAAAAGTCTAAGAAGCTGAGAATACATGGAATATCAGGGGCTCGGCTCCTGAGCTAAGTTTTTAACAGTCTCTCTTAAGGTAGCTTGCTAGATCCTCATATTATCTCTACAACTTTTTACACACAATTATTCATTTTTAGGCAGACTAGAAAATGGTAAAAAACCAAGACAGATTGAAGACCAAGAGAAAAGAGATAAAAATGGAGCCACAGGACATTCAGATATTGATGTTAATAGATGTAGACTTTATCATAATTATGATTAATATGTCAAAGAAAATAGATGAGGAGATGGATAACTTTACCAAAGAATTGGAATCTATAAAAATGTCAAATGGAGAAAGTATAATAGTTGAAATGAAGTACACAACAGATGTTTTAACTGTAGACTAGATGCACAGAAGGGAAGATTAGTGAGTGAGAAAACAAGTTAATAAAACTTGCAGTGGTCTCCCCTTCTCTGCAGCGATGTGTTCCATTACCCCCAGTGGATGCCCGATGCACGCATAGTACCAAACCTTATACATAAATATACTACGCTTTTTCATATACGTACATATCTGTAATAAAGTTTAGTTGATAAATTAGGCACAGTAAGAGATTAACAACAATAATTACAAACTAGAATGATTATAACAACATATTGTAATAAAAGTTATGTGAATGTGATCTCCGTCTCTCTCAAAGTATCTGATTGTGCTGTACTTCCCTTCTTCTCCTGATGCCATGAGAAGATACAGTGTCTATGTGGCCAGATGAAGTGAGATGAGTGACATAGACATTCTGACGTAGTGTTAGGCTACTACTGACCTTCTGCCAACACATAGTGTGCACTTTATGGCTTCTGTGTGCCATATCCTAATTGTCGGTATCACTGCTCTTGCACTCGGGACGGTGACTAAGCAAGGTAAGTGTTACTTGAACATAAGCGCTGCTGTGACCCCAGTCTGGTAACTGAGACGCTATGATGTGGCTGAAGGCCAAGGAGCTCATACAGCGTGGATAGGTCGGACGAAGGGACGATTCCCACCGTGAGCAGAACACAGTGGCATGGCATGAGGTTTCATTGCACTCCTCAGAATGGCACGTAATTTAAACTTATGAATTGTTTGTTTCTGCAATTTTCCATTTAATTTTTTGGACCAAAACCATGGAAAGCAAAACCATGAATAAGGCGGAGAATACCTATTGAGACTGAGGGATAGAGAGAACAAAATGAAAAAATATTTGAAGGAATACAAGAGCTAATATGAGACACCAATAAAGAAAAAAAGTAATTGATTCTAGAACAAGTGTTGACAAACTATAAGCTATAAATTGGCTGCATGTTTTAAGAAATATAGTTTTTTGGAACATAACCATACTTACTTATTTATATGTTATCTATGACATGTTTGGGGTTATACTGGCAGAGTTGACTAATTGTACCAGAGATCACATGAACTGCAAGCTAAAAATATGTATTGGCTCTTTAAGAAAAAGTTTGCCAATCCTCTCTTGAGGACGCAACTGATTTCCTTCAGGTAGTGTGGCTTTGAATATCCATACGTTTTAATAATGGCTTTTAGTTATTTCCCCAAAAGAAGTAGGGCAAGTAAACTACAAGGACTAAGATAATAAGCTTAAATTAAAATATATTATTAATTATATTGACTGTAATTGTGAGATTGGACAAAAATAAAACCTAAGTACATGCTCTTTACAAAAAACATTCCTAAATAAAAAGACACAGAACAATACAAACTCACATAATAGAAAATATATATACCATGAAGCTTAAGGAAAACACCCCCCACACAGGATAATGTTTCAATGTTTCTGTCATCAAAGCAGATTTTAAGGCAAGAAATATTATTAGAGATAAGAAGAGATATTTTACTATAATAAAATGTTCAGTCTACCAGGAAGATGTATTAATTCTAAATCTGATTCAAGTAATAATATAGCCTCACATATATAAAGAAAAATGGATATGTCTGGCAAGAAAAATGCACAAATTCACAATCATAACAGGTCATGTTAATACATTTCTCTTAGTAACTAATGAAACAAGTAAACAAACCAGTAAATACTTAAAATGTTCAAAACTACAATGAACAAACTTGCCCTAATGAACATAAACAAACACCGCACAAAACTTCAAAATACATATTTGTACAACTACATATGAAAAATTTACCTAAAATGACTTCTTATACATCTAGTTTAAACAAATTTCAAAAGATATGAATCACTCAGCATTTATTTTCTGACAAGTGCGATAAAGCAAAACAGATGAACAAAAAAAAAAGGGAGAAATCCCCAAATGCCTGTGTGTCAAAGGTCCCGAGGGCCATTGTCATGTTCAATGATTTGCTTAGAGGATGCACAAGCCTCAGCATATAGTCACACTCACAGCTATAATCTATTGCAATGGAAGTATACAAAGCAAAATCAGCAGAGGAGAATGTATGTAGGGTAGAAACTGGGGGAAACCAGGTGCAAGCTTCCAGAATCTTCCCCAGGGAAGTCACCAGGATGCACATAATTTCCCGAAAATAAACTATGAGAGCATGTATGAACTTTTAGCAACCAGAGAATCTTATTGGTGCAAGAAGAAGTTACAGAGGGAATTAGAACATATATTTTATTAAATGACAATGAAAATAGGACATAAAACCTGTGATGCCAGTAAAACCACGCTTAGAAATAAATTTTCATCTCTACATGCACAAGAAAGGCTTAAAAATCAATAAGTCTAAGTATTCACTCAGATAAAACAGAAAAAGAAAAGCAAATTAAACTTGAAATAATAATTAAAAAATATGCAACGGAGAAAATAAGCATAGCCAAAAATTACTTCTTTGAAAAGTTTAATTAAAATGAAAAACTCCTGGGGATGTTAATCAAGAGAAAAAGAAATATGGTATGAATTAAAAACATGGTAGGAATTAAAAAGGAAATATTATATTTATCCATTAAAAGAATATATTATAACCAAGTTTATATCAATCAAAAGAAAATTTAAAAAGTAATTTTTTGAAAAAATACAACTTCACACTCATATAAAAATATATTTTAATATTTTAATAATAATAAATATGTAATTAAATCATTCAGTAAATAAATCTCCAGGCTTTACAATGGATAAATAAATCACATGGCTTTAGCAATGACTTCTACAAATTTTTCAGTAAGAAATAACACTAAATATACATGAACTCTTCTAGAAAATAAAAAAGGAAGAAATATTTCTCATCTCTACTTATGAGTACAGGGTAAGCTGGATACCAAAACTTACAGAGCCATTAAAAGAAAAGAAAATTATAAATGCAAAAATCCTAAGCAAAATATTAGCAAATCAAATTTAAGAATATGTAAAACTGGTAACATATCATAAAAAGTTGGGTTTATTCCCAGAGTGCAACTGTGGCTTAACTTTCAAAAATCATTTGACATAATTTAGCTGAAATAAAGGAGAGAAGCATACGATCAGCTCATTATATGTGAAAAAAGTTGATAGTATTTCAACGCCCTTTCATTTTGTGCTGTTATGTAACCAGTATAATCAGTCAGGATGGAATTACATTTGGCATTGTAGAATAAGTGTTATTGAAGAAGAAGGGTATTGTAGGAAGTGGTATTCTCTTGTAAAATTATCTATAGAAAAATACTTTAGTGACATGTCCATTGAGTCACAGGAATAGACAATTGATTGGCCAAGAGATTCAGGATTTCTCTTGTCCTCCTCCTTGCCAGGGAACCGCGTGTTTGTCTGTTAGCAGCTCCCTCTGTGGGAAGAACTTCCCTCCGACACCACAATTGTGTCATTTGACATAGGAATGAAGTGACAGGTTCATGATACGAGTTTATCTGAGTAGCAAAGTCCTTAGGAGTAGAAAATAGGGCTTGAGAGAAAGAGCTACAGAACAGGAACACAGGAAATAGAGCAGAGGGGAAGCGACTTGGGAAGGTCCAGATCCCAGAGACTGGGCCTTTGCTTGGGGATGTCAGGCTCATTTGGGGCACCATGACAGGGTCCTGAGGCAGAAGTGGAGGAAAGTATTTTAATAGGGAAGGAAGAGAAGTTGGAAAAAAAAATGAAGACAAACCTGGAAAAGCTAAAGTTGGAATCTACACTGGAAAGAGACCTTAGGGAACATTCCTGAATGTGGGGAGACCTAAGGTCTTAGGGTTAAACCAGCTTCCTGAAGGTCACAGGGCGGGTCAGTGGCAGGAAGAAAATCAGAGCCCTGGTGTTTTGACTTTTGGCAAAATGCTCTTCTCACTGCATTAAAACAAAAATAGTACAGTTTTCTGCATTCATGTTTTTATACTGGTTTGACAACTGCCCTGCAGAAGCTGATAAGAATACAATTTGTATTTCAAACAGGAAACGAAGTTCTTGATATAGTGTTATACTGTTTCTGGTTATTTTTGCTACCCAATGCAAAAGCAAAAAGGAAAGCAAAAAAGGAAAACATGAAAACATCGTTTTGTGGAAACAGATAAAAGAAATGACGGTTGAGTAAATAATCTACAACATATCTTTATCTTCACTCTTACACTCCATGGTCCTTGCGGAAAAATGTTCTGAGGGATTTCTCTTTTTTTTTCTTTTCATTTTATTACACGCGATTGTTGTTTATAAGTAGCATGGTCATAAATGTTTATTAAATGAATAAAGGAAAATGTTTGCTTTCTGACAACCCACTAACTCCTGTTATCATCACTGTTAGATTAGTTTCTATACTCACATAATAACAGAAGAGCTAACAATCCAGTCCAAACAATACATTTGATACCGTGCCGATGTCCTCTCCTATCATCCCTGTAGCAGAGGCTGTTAAGTCACCGAATACCTATCTGCTCTTTTGTATTTCTGGGACTCACTTGAAGTTGCTTGGGTTTCATGCCTGGATTCTGGCCAATGGAAAACACACGAAGTGATTCCTGTTCTTTAAAATATTTTCCCGTTCCTCCAGCCCTGGCTGCTGTGCCCTGGTGACCTTTAGATCAAGTGTCCTGGGTGCATAGCCTCATCACGGAGTGCGCCAGCAGACCTGTGTCAGGTTTCGATCAATGGACAAAAAAATCCTTTATATGTGCTCTTTCACCCACCAAGTACTACAGACAATATAATGTTTCTTTATAAATCTACACATGTTTATTTGCCCTTACAACTATATTCAGTAAGGTTTGTTTTTAAACCATGTTTTCTTGGAGTTTCCTTATAGGAGGGCAATTGAGTCAGCATTGTTAAGCAAGAGATTGCTTACTTTCAACAGCTTTGTCTGATGCTGGTGGAAATGCATATTCCATAAACATACATGTGGTATAATCTCATTCTTGGGATTTTATTACCAATTTAAATAGTAGATTATTAGACTCGTTTTTGGATCTTAAGTTCTGAAGTGACATAGAAATTTCTTCTTCACGTTGCATCAAATTTGGGACAGTTACCACAGACATCAATTAACCACTTATCACGCACACTAAGAGTTGTGTTTGGTGGGGTCAAAAGAGTTATAGAGAATTTAAGGCCCTGTTCTTGCTCTCAAGGAAACTGCCAGCTTGAAAGGACAATGAAACCTGCCCACATGGAACAGCTGACTTACGGCACCTGCTCACTTTTAGCATCTTCTACAAAGTCTCAAGATGCCTTTACTGCATTCTTTTAAATCCAATCATAATGTATTTAACATTTGAGTCTGCCATCTAATTTTAATCTCAGCAGTAAATTAGAAACAGAACTTTGAATTTAAAGAAGTCAGAAATGGAGTTGGAAAGGGTTTGTGTCTACCAGGTACATATGATACTGAAGAAGTTTGTGCCTACCAGGTACATATGATACTGAAATAATAGTGTTAGTCTAATAATTAAAGGATAACTTTGGTTTTCTTTATGTGAGGAAACCTCTGTGCCTCCCACTATCCCCAGATAATTCAATACTTAAAGAATCCTTAGGGAACAATATCTTAAGTTAGATTTACAGTAAGTGGTAAACAAGCCATGAGGAATTTTATGTCCATATTTTATAAAAGATTACTAGCTTCTCAGAAACCACATACTGAAATAATTTTGTTAATTGGCGAATACAAAAGTAAATGAACTGCAAGGAATATGTTGAAGAAAAAAAGTGAAGTTTGGGAGAAAAAATACTGAAGTTGGGAGAATTTCATCAGAGTTGACAAGTATAAGAATAATAAAACAGAAATTATATAACTAAAAATGTAATAACAGATAAAATGTTAAAAGCAACTTTCAAAAAGAACACACTAAGTTGAAAAGATTAACAGTAATTTTTATAACTGACCTTTGAACATATTATGGAAACAAGTAGAAAATGGAATGACCCATTTACATGCTTTAAGAAAAACTTCCAACCTAGAATTCCGTAACAATTAAAAAATCTCCTTAAAAATGAAGGTAAATAAGTACTTTCCATCAGACAAAAACTGATATGCCACAAGACCTGCACTACAAGAAGTACTAGAGGAATTTTTCAGGCTGAAGGAAAAGGGATCCCAGGTAGACACATAAAACTACAGGAGAAACAAAGAGCAGCAGAATGGGTAAAAATATGGCTAATTAATAAATTTCTAACTTTATGGTTAGAGAATCGCCCTGATATTCCAAGATTGTGGGTTTTATGTCCCGTCAGTTATATACAAGAACTAACCAATGAACGCACAGATAAGTGGAAGAACAAATCGATGCTTCTCTCTTCTCTCTCTCTTCTTTCCTTTCTCTTTCTAAAATCAACCAAAAATTAAAAAAAAATACTAACTTTAAAACAACATGACAACAATGTTTTATGAAGTTCATGACCTATGTAAAAGCAAAATATAGGACAGTTATAGTACAAAGTTGGGAGTGGGGTAAATGGAGTTAAACTGTTGTTTTTTTCAGCATTGTTTCAGGGATGGCAAAGTGTTAATATAAGGTTGATTGTAGGATGTTAAGAATGCGTGTTTGATCCTTAGAATGACCACTAATAAAAAAACACAAGAATGTCAACCGAAAGGATAAGAGAGTATGTAAAATGGAGCAATACAAAATACCGAAAGAAGGCAGGAAAAGAGGAGCAAAGGGGCATAAAATGGGTGAGTCAAATAGAAAACAAATAGTAACATAGTTGGCCTAAACCCAAAATACTGGTAACTAAATTGTATGTAAATGAATTAATACTCCAAAGCCGGACAATGCAAGTGCCAGGAAAAGGGATGTTCTGAAGTCTACTGGAAGTGACTCCCTACCACCAGCTAGGATGTGTTCGTTAGTCCAGCTCTGCCACTTTGCACCCGCGGAATACCAGCCCTGTCTAGGCACACGCCATGCAGATTAAAAAATAAAGACCATTCTGTCACCTTTAGATTCTTTGTGCACCTTTCTCAAATCATATCCTATTCTTTCCTCCCTGATTGGTAATGATTATTAGGACGTTTATCATTTCCTTGCTTTACTTTATAGACTAACCAAATATGCATCCATGCCTAAATGATATAGTGTTTTGTTTTTCTTGCTTTTAAACTTGGAATCATATTGTATATATTTATCTTCAACTTTGGGGTTTTTTTGTTCCATATTATGTCCTTGATATTGATCTATGTTTTTACAGGCAGTTGAAATACGTTCATTTTTCCTGATATATAGTAATCTATCATATGATTATTTCAAATTTTCCTTGTCTACTGTGAATAGACATTTGTATATGTCAAAATGTTTTTCTAGGGTACGTATCTAGGGGAGGAATAGTTGAGTTGCAGCCACTGCACAAATCAGCTTTTCCAGATTATGCTAAATTGTTTTCTGAAGTGATTATAGACCACTAGTAGTGCGTTAGTGTACTTGTTACTCCGTATCCTTGACAACACTTAACTTTTGCAAATCTGGTAGAAAGAAAATGCATTGTGGTTAATTAATTTCCATTCATTAACCTGTGTACTAATGAGATTAAGCATCTTTTCATATAATTATTTATACACTACAGAAGTTTCCTCAATGAAATATTCTTCAAGACTTTTGTCCATATTTTGTGTTTTTCTTAGTGATTTGAAAATTTTGTTCTTACATTTATTTTTAAATACATTTAAATTATATCTTTTAAATTAAATTACATATCTTATCTGTTTTTACTCATATATTAAAATGCAATGATCATTTAAAAATTAACTTTACACCTGGCAAACTTGCTAAATTTTTATTATTTCTAATATTTTGTGTATATAGGTTTTGGTTTTCCATGTTCTTATCATATCATCTGTGATTAATAAGTCTTGTTTTTCCTTCATTATCCTTATAATTTATTTGTTTTTTACCTCTTCTTGTGACTGCTAGTACCTTCAACCAAATGAACAGTAGTTGGAGACAACATTCTTGGTTTGTTCCAGATCTTAAAGGAAATGCTCTTATGCATTTCAGAAAAGTGTGATGTTTGCTGCAGAATTTTTCTAGCTCTTTAACATGTTAAGAAATTATACTTTGCTCTTTGTTAACAGTTTTTATTGGGAATCAATAGTGAAAAATTGTCTGTATTTCTTCAGATGATCATATGTTTTTATCTTTTAAGCTCTTAATGTTGTTAATTATATTAATCAATTTTTAAATATTATGCAACCCTTGACATTGTAAGATAAAACTGACATTAAAAAAAAAAAAGTGGCTTGATTCATTCTGCCATGAGTTTGTGTGTGGAAAATAACTTGATATGTATGGTCAGAACTGGAAGGGAAGGGAATACCCAGCATCCCTGTTCAAAATAGTCTCAACCTAGAAACCACCCAAATACCCATCAAGAACAGGTACATAAATAGTGATTTTTTTCATAAAGTGGAATATTATACAGCCACAAGAATGAATAAACTACAAACATACGTGATTATAGGAGTAAATGTCATAAACATAATGTTGAGTTAAAGAAGACAGATGCAAAAGACATACTGTATAATCCCACTTACATAAAGTGTAAAATTAGGGAAAACCAATCTATGCTTATAGAAGCTGAAAGAATGGTTGCCGCTCAGGGGGTGGGATAGTGACTGGAAGGGAGCAGGAGTAGGGCTGCAGGGCTGCAGGGAATGGGATGGTGGTGCTTGGTCTGGTAGGCAGCTGCACGGTTTTGTCAATTTGCAGAGATTCATTGATGTGTACAGTTTTCTCTACATGCATTATGCCTCAACCAAGTGTTACGTGTGTTTTTTAATGAAAGAAGCAGCATGGAGTAGGAAGCCAAAGACATCGATTTTAGTCCAAATTTTGCCTCATTAAGAGTAGTATGATTTTGTTAAATTAATTTGCGCTTTCTAACTTTTATTTTATTTATCTGTAAGATAGGGGGAAATAATTACTATACAGATGGGACAAAAGTAGGTTTATAGTCATGAGTACATGAAACAGAGTTTACTCTTGTATTATATTATTTATTAATTGTGGTATTATTTTCCATACAAACAATGGTAAACCTACTTTTGCCCCATCCTGTACATGGTGGCGCTGAGTAGTTAAATCCAGTTTGTTCCTTTAGATTTCCCTGTTGAGAGTTACATTATACAACGGCATGAGTGAATCAGAAAAAAATAGTCAAAAGCATCATGAGAGAGGCCGAGGTAACTCCCGAATCATCAAGAATGGCGGGAATTTGACTACAGGTATAGCTGTGTCTACAGAAGGATGTGTGCTGGAGAACAAGGCTGTTCAGCCATGAAAGCACAGAGCTGGAGAGTCACAGGACTACAAGTGGCCCTGACAAAGAGTCATCTTGGAGACGGGCGGGTCAGATCCCACAGGTCTTGTGACCAAAGAGGGGAAGAAGCTGTACCCTGACAGCTATATTTCTAAATGCACCACTGTTAAATTGACGATACAGCTCTAGATTTCAGGATCACATGACATGTGTTCAAAACATCAAGCATCTCCAAACAGAATACATGCATTCATTCATCATTTATCAAACTCATATGGACATCCTACTACAAGAATATGCATCCAGTTCCTCATGACTCCTAAGGGTTGGTTCAATTACTAATCATGATTATTTTCTCAGAAAAGTTATATCTGTGTATATTAAGTTTTAAATATTCAAAATACGACTATTTTGATTGACTATCACAGTCAGTTCAGCAAGCACCACTGAGCACTTCAGAGTGCCTGACCCTGCCAGCCGTGGGACACAGAAATGAAAACCCTGTTCTGAAGGGGCTCAAATTCAGGCACGGACAGCGGGTGGGGACACTGTAAATTGTGGCACACCAAGGTTGGTTTAGAGGACTTTAGCACCCTACCGTGTAATCTCCATCAGGATCCCCAAGTGGCCCAAATGAACGTCCAATCTAAGTTAAGGCAGTCTGTTTGCTAAGCAACTATAATTTGTAATTACCCCAGGCCCAAATACCATGTCCAGTAGCTTACCTTCCCAAATGCCCTCCCACTACAGGATGATATGCACAACAACACACTTACAAGAGGGAAAGGAGTCTGAGGAGGCATCTCAGTGGAAATTACCTCTGAACATGTTTTTTTAAATTTAAATAAGGATTTATTTATTTATTTGTTTGTTTATTTATTTATTTTTAGAGAGAGGGGAAGGGAGGGAGAAAAAGAGGAAGAGAAACATCAATGTGTGATTGCCTCTCACATACTCCCTGCTGGAGACCTGGTCCACAACACAGGCATCTGTCCTGCCTGGGAATCTAACCAGTGACCCTTTGATTCACAGATCGGCATTCAATCCACTGAGCCACACCAGCCAGGGCTGAACATGGTTTTGAAGGACCAAGAAGGAAATAATGTAACAAGTAGGAAGATCGCCTGTGCTTTAGCATAAAACAGACATGGGAAGAGGATTTCCAGGGCTTGGGGGGCCAATGAGACTAGGGCAGGGTCATCACCTGGAAAGACAGAGGGAAATCAGAATACAGGTCACTGCACACTATGCTAAAAAGCTTTGGACCTCATCTGTGAATGGAAGGAAACGCCTCAGGGTTTTAATTTACTAACATCTGACAAAGAAACTCTTGGTCCCCCTGAGGAGATTGTGCTGGAAGGGGGCATTAGAAGAGGGCTGACGGACCAAGGCCAGTGAGTGCGAGACACACTCGACTTACTCACATTCTATTTCTTAGTTCTCTAATTCACACTCACCTTAAAATTTTCACAGCATTTTTAACATATGGTACAGACCACTCTGTCTTGCCAGATCCTTTTCATCATACTGGTTATTTTCGTGCTGTTTGTACCTTGCAACAATAGTTATTGGTGTGGCTTCATCTTAAAGCTACTTTGCAGAAACCTTAAAATTTTAATAGTCATTGCCAAATTGGCAAAAGCAAATTCTGAAGCCATCTTGCTGGAATGGTTTTTAAGTCAGTGTGATTATTTCACGATGGGAAGTAGATCTTGTGGATTTTTATAACACATCATAAAAACAACCACTCATTTAATAAGATAATGCACCAAGAGCGGTGGATGCTTCAGTGGCTAATGAATGTAGCAGGTTTCTTTCCAAATCAGCAACTCTGAGCAGGAGACAAACAGTGGTGTTTAAACAATGAAGAACTTTGAATAAGGAATTAATGGGGTGGAGAATTGCTGCTTTTAAGATGAAAGGATCTTATAACTACCCCGACAAACAATTTCTATTCAAAATGATTTTTCTGATTGAAAGAAGTGAAACATTCTTGCATATAACTATTCTCTCTCCCCACCCCCTTCTCTGTCTCGCACACACTCCCCACACAAATGGAAACTCACAAAAGCCAATTTCCAAAGAATAAAGATAGAGTGTGCTTTCTAGAATTATCAACCGCAGTGAAGCCTGCCCAACCACTTTCTGGTATTTAATGTTCATCTTTCAAGCCTTGGCCGCAGACACAAAGCAGTATCTCCTCCTTATGCAGTTTACTTCTTTTGAATCTTGAAGAATGATAGAAACAACTTTCTGCAGTGTGGTTTTTACTGAGTCTGAACATTAAACATTTCATGATGGATTGCTTTTAGTAAATGTGTATACGTTCAGGTCTTTGTCCCCTAATTATCAGTAATTACAGTTCTTTCACGCTAAGAATTTAAAAGACAAAGTGAAGAGACAGCAGTAGTCTGAACCTCTAATGTACACAAACCAAGTCTAAGGAAAATGTAATCACAAAGCTTCTTATACACAGGTGTATGGAAGTTTTGGGTTAGTTACTGCAGCTTCAAATGGTTAGTTGAGGAAGAAAAAGGAAGACAAAAGTCGGCTCAGTACTTTATAAACTGTTTAAATCCTAAAATATGCAATTCCATGTAGGTCTGAATTCATCAATTTCGTCCATTCTTTCCCACTTGAAAGCAAAAATATATGTACAATTATTGGAGTAATCTTTACGCCATCACAGTCCACCCCCCCCAAATTTATCTAAACAACTTAATGGTAGAGTTGCCATAACATAAAATTCCAACATAAAATTCATCTGACTCAATACTCAGTTTCTTCTGTTCAATAAAGCCTATGGTTACTGAGCATTAAAGATTTCTTCCCCAGGAATTTTCTAAATTTCTAAACAGGAATTTAAGGTAAGTATTAAATTATCTTAATAATTTCATTACCAGCGATCTGATGATGGTCATGTTTCAGAAGAGTACTTTCACATATCAACAGTAGTTACTGCTTTTCAAGTTACCTCCATCATTCTTCACCCACTGTGACAAGTTTATATATTTAAGTTATTGTTGTCATATATAAGTGTGGCACCAATGCATGCAGCCATGAAGGCTGCACCACATGCAACACTGGGGGGCATTCACTTAGACCGCAGTGGGACCAGTGACCCTCAAATTCTCAATAAGATGAAGTGGTGAAAGAATGATCTTCAGTGATGCACTTGCCACCTTGCTGGAACTCAGCCTGTGCGTGACAGCTGTCAGCATGGAAGTGTGCTGCACTGGTCAATAAGAAGGAGCAGAGATAAAGGTTGAGAACCGAAGGTGCTGAGGACCCAAAGTTAGCCTTTAATCCCCAGACGATACCATATTTATCTCAGCATTAGATTGTTCTTAAGAGTCTCTTTGAAACATTTCTTTTCTTCTTTTTAACTATATTCCATGGCTAAGTTTGCTAAACTTTATTTTCCGAGCCCAGTGTGCAGTGTAATGGCCGGCAGCCCGGTTCAGCTGAAAGGATGCCAGTTAATCACTGCATGAATACTAATGGGATTCCCTTGACCATGAAGCACTTTTCAAACAGAAGTTTTCTTATTCATAGTAGTTCAGAAGCATAGCATATAGGGAAGGTTTCTGGAACCTGAACTAGAGTCCCACGAGATGGGATTTACCTCAAAGGCATTTATCATATTTCAAGGGCAGATTCTCAAACATTGTAGGCCTGGAATCTTCATATTTGTGAGTTCTTCTACCTCTCAGGAATAGAATCACATTAACAAATACCATAGGAATATAGGTTGTCTACAGAGCAGTGATTGAACTGCCACTGTTATTTGGAATGTCATTTTTTGTCTTCTGGAAATACCTCTATTCACACAGCCCAGTGCCGTTGACTAGTCTTCCATTTCTTAACTTACAGTCTGCTCTGGTTTTCCGATGCACTGGGTCATCCAAGAAAGGAGGTCCCCTAGTTCCCCACAGAGAGCCTGCCGTGCCCTCCTGGGGCATTCCTTACACATGGTGGGTCATGTGTGCACCATGTATTCCTGCTCTGCTGGCTACAGCTGACTAGGACGAGGCCAAATGGTAAAGAGAAAGATAAACACAGTCATAGTGGCAGGAACAGAACAAGCAGAAAAGTAGCCTCGCAAATTCATTGCAATGGCAGGATTTGGAAGCGAAGCAAGAGATGCCCCATTCCAATGAGAGGATCCTGCTGGTTCCTGTTGACTCCTGAGTAAACTCTCAGGGTCTGCAGTCCCTGATCATGAGGGTCCTGAGGGGATTTTCTGTCTCCTTTCCCCCCCTGTGATTCTTTCCAATATTTACCCATAATTTGAGGTAACTTGAGTGAGTCTTTTCTACTTGCCATCTTGAAAGAGTCCAATTAATAATTCTGAAATTACTACCTAATCACATTTGTTGAATTTTGCAGTCACTTACTGGTAATCTCAGAATTTATTCCCACATCTAATTAATAGCACAAGTGGATTTTACCTGTCACACTACCAGAGGCAAATGTATTTCCAGATTCTCAGGTAGCACTTAAATGCTGCTCTCATGTACTGACTACTTGGGAGGCAGACCAGCTCACAATGCTGTGTGGATTCCCTGACAGCTCCTTGTCTTGCTTACAAGCTGAATTGCCAAATCACAGAGCATTTGTACCATCGCCTTAATTAGCAGGACTGCAATCTTGTTCTTTAAAGTACAGTGGCAAGGCAGTTCCCTGTTACTCGAGGCCATAAGTCTAAGTGACCTGCACTTGGAGTAATATAACCTTGCTGTAATCATTAGTCATTTGCAGTCAAATTAAGCAGAGACTAATTAGGGCTACAGTCTTCTCACCATGGTGTAGCAATCTAGCAGGTTGTTTAACCTTTAAGCTGAGGGCATCATTGCCCAGTTATTCACGCGTGCAATTTTATAGCAACAAAACGGCACTTAAGCATCATCAAACTCTTAACCATGTGAGTGGCACGGTGCCTGCGGCCTGACCTTTCCACCTAACACAATGCCCAATTCCCAAAGAGAAAAACAAAACCCATGACAATGGGGAATGCGTGAGAGCCATCAAATATTCTGTAATCAGATGGATAAATGAGATGAGTTAGGATTTTAGTTGGTCTAATTTTTCATCACAATAGAAAAAAGAACAAAGCGAGACCATGACTCTCCTTCACCTTGAACACACACCCCTCCCTTTCTCTGTGTTGTACTGGCAATCAAACCACATGGCGCCTACTCCTGGAAGTGCTGGGCTCAGCGGGGTTTCAAGCCGAAGTCTGAAATTCGGGGGCTGCCAGGGTACTGCTCAATCAAAATGTTTTAGAAGCTCAGCGGAGAAACAAGAATCATCCCCAGGGAGAAGGACAAAGAGACAGAAGAGGCCGTAGATGGAATTCGGGTGAAACACCTGGCAGCAATAGCTCCGAGCTGCAGAATTCTTTGCCCAGAGTGGCCTTTTCAGCCAGGAGCCTGAATGTTATCTGTCCACTTCTTCCACTGGCAGTGACCCTGAGCTGTCCCGACGTGCAGGCTGTCTCCCAACAGGAGCTCCCCGTTCTCCCGGCATCAGGGGAGGGGCCCCTGGTGGGCACCGCCTAGTGTGTGGCCTTGTGTTGGGACTTGTCTTAAGAAAAGGGAAGAGGTGTTTCTTCTCCCAATCATTCATCCAAATTATCTAAAATTTAAGGAAAACTGGGCATATTTCTGTTTTTTAAATTAAATGAAACACAGTTCTGTGTAAGCAGATGAATTGACAAATTCATTAGTCTGCAAGTGATTCGAGGGATTAAGGATTCCATAAAGCAAGAAATATTTGTGGATTTAGAAATACAGGAAAACTGCAGGCTGCAGTAACATTTTGCGAGTACATATAAATGTAAATTTGACGTTACATTTCTATTCTAAGTAACATTCCCGAATAAAAATTGTATCCGGTTGGAGTGATTTCACTTCCAGGAGTAAGGGGATACAGCTGTAGATAAAATCAGAGCATTGAAAGCCATCTAGAGCGTATCATTTTCTAGCTGTCTTTGTTCTTTCCGCTCTCACAGATAATAATAAATAGCCTCAGAAAGGATTCTTTACTGTTACACATTTCAGAGCGGTCTCTGTTCTGTAGAGATTTCTGCTTCTGCTTAGGCATCTGAATGACAGTCAAAATTTATTGTGACAATCATTTTTTTTCTTAGAGCTTTAAATCAAATTTTTAAGCTGCTTTCTCCCCAGATCCCAAGCCTTCTCTGACTAGGGGATAAGAGTCCTTTCTAGTGATAATTTCCCAACACTACCATTGTCATAGAAACAAATAATAATGCTAGAAACAAAAAAGCTCTAACAAACTCCCCAACAGATCTCTGCGGAGAAGGGCAATATTACTAAATCTGGCTTAGGCCGAAGTTTCCCTGTGTGTGTGTACCTCTTCTAAGATAAGAGTTCTATGAGGAACAAATTGTGAGAACTGGAAATATGTGAACAGGATTTCATGCTGGGATGATAGAAGATTTGTAACAAAGACAATCTGATATGACTTTAATGATCTGCATACAAATCGTATAATACTACATATAATTGTGTTTTATATATAAACGGTAAGCCAGTTGTGTCACGAAAATATATCTTACAGGAATAGCCAAACCAAGCAGTTTGGAGACAAACTGGAGGAAATAAAAGTCACCAGGGGTGGGCGAGATGTGGGTGAAAAGCAGGGTCAGCAGATTTGGGAAAAGGGTCTGGCAGTGAGGAGAGCTCACAGTCCTGCCTTTGCTTCACAGTCCCCACCAGCAGGGCCTTCGGGCATGGAGGTGCTTCTTGGTTAAACTGGCTCCTTGTCCAGAGAGCCTGCCCGTTGCTTATATCTGGTATCTGGCTGTGGACAAGACTGGTCATTCCCAGGACACTCAGGCTATCACTACTCCTATTACATTCTTTAGGAACAAAAGAAAACAGAAACAGCCAGTTTGATGACTCAGTGGCTTAGATAATAGGCTCTGCCTTTCTAAAATAAAGGAATCAGTACAAGTCTATCTGTGGGAGGGTTTCAATCCTCCTAAGTGGTTTATGTGTCTGTTGAAAGGTGATATTGCAGGTCATCCAAAACAACAAGGTGTGTTGTGACTGTTTTCAGACCCAAGTCATGATATGTGTAAGTCCGTTGAAACTGGGAGCCATGTGGTCCTATCTCAGAGCCCAGCAACCATGAAATTTATCCAAATTTTCAGAAATACTTTCTAAAAGTCCTTATTTTTTTCAAACATACACTTACTTTCAGGGTACACACCAGTTAATCCTGCAGCAATCCCTTCAGACAACAGGAACTCCACCTCCAGCCCCCTTCCTGTCCAACTTGTTAAACCCCCTCCCTGTCTCCTGATGACACATCATCAAAGTCACTGAGTGAAAAGACTTTCCTGGAGAAAGAGGGCCAAGGAGAGAGAGGCCATCTCAGATGTCAGGGGAGCGGAAAACCCAAGGTTAGTTGGATGTTAATTCTTGTCCCCTCTCATCTTACGCCACTATACTGGTTTCTTGTTGTTGTTGCTGTTTGTTTGTTTTTTAACGTCAAGCGCTAATGGAAAAGAATTTAGGGCTAAGGGAGCAAAAAAGAGATGGGAGAGGAAGAGATCATTTTACCAACATGTATGGCAGAAAAAGTGAACTCATGACCTTACATCATCATGTATGTAAAATTCAAAAAGTGTAAAAGTGAATACTGTGAAAAATCTCCACTCCCTTGTCCCAAGATGCACACTTACTTCTTGTAGAGGCACCAGTGTTACCAGTGTCTAGCGTGCCCTTGTGGAGGTATGTCATGCAGATACAGACGAACGCATGTTCTCCTCCCCGCCTCCATTGACCCCAACGGCAGCATTCTGCACAGGCTGTTCTGCACTCGCTCTTTTCTTCTATTGATTTCACTTGGAGATGATCTCCCATTTATAGGCACCAGGATAAAAGATTTCTCACTTTTGTGAGCAGATGTGATTCGAATGTGTGTTGTATGAGAGAGACAGAGTGATGCCTGAGTTATGAATTGAGAGAAGATGCCAAGTGCAAAGCAGATAAAGATCAAAACATACATATCACTGGCCAAGCTGACACTGGAGAATGCAGCTCAGATGCACAGCGGTGACTTCCTAATACCAACCCCCCAGATTAGGCAGATTAACCAGCTCCGTCATCGGCAGCTCAGAGAAACACAGCCTCCCTCCAGGGACGCCTGCCCTGAAAGTGTCAGGACATGAAGGAACACGTGTGAACATGGGGCGGGCAGTCCCAAAGGGAAAATGGACAAGGAGCTCAGCTGCACAAGCCCAGCTTCTCATTCAAACTCACTAACTAGGCAACTCACTCTGGTAAATGGTGGGGCAAAAAATTAAGAAGGTTTAGCAAAAACCCTTTCTGTGGAAAATCAAGAGAGTGGCATTAGCATCCCCCCACAAGCCCAGCGTTATGCTTGAACTCAAATTTAGTTAACTAGTCTTGTTGATTGGCGCCAAAGGTGCGTCCAATCTTTTTCTATTATAAATTTTGAATATGAATTTTTAATCTTTTGCTTTAGGAATAAAGTAATAAACATGAAAATTTGGAAATGAGTAGTATTGTACATATACAATTTCACACATATGGGATTATATCAGAATGATGAATTCCTGGGGGTGAAATTGCTGGGTGAAAGAGTATGTGCATTTAAAATTTTCCAAGATATTGTCAAGTTGCCCTACATGGAGATTATGACAACTCACTCAGAAATGTGTAAAAGGGATTATTTCTCCACATCTTTTCAACATGATGTATTAAAATAAGGCTTTAATTTTTGCCAGTTTAATACAGAAAATGTGGTACATTTTTGAAATTACCATTTCTCTGTTATCATGAGTAAGATTAAATATCTTTTCGTACATTTCAGAACTATTTCAATTTTTTTTATATGAACTGTCTCTTCATATCCTGTGTCCATTTTTCTATGGAATGATCATGGATTATTTTCAATAGACTATGTTTTAGATCAATTTTAGGTTCACAGCAAAATTGACAGAAGGTACAGAGATTTCTATTTATACTCCACTCCCACGTACACACAGTCGCCCCAATTATCTCCATCCTGTCCTGGGTGTTTTTATATTAATCTGTAGATCTTTTTATATTTTAGAAAAATTCTAATTATGATAAAATTGCAAATCTTTTTCCAGGTGGTGGTATTCTTTGAAATTGCTTTTGGTGGTTTTGCCAATTATTTTGGCATAACTTAATTTTCATACTTTTCCTGTTATGTATTTTTGGAGTTTTCTGTTATTCTTAGAAAGGCCTTTCCTACTCTGAGATTATTAAATTTCCCTCCAGTGTATTCAAGTATTTTTCTGGTTTGTTTGTTTTTTTCAGTTTATATTAAAATCTTTGAAAAATTTGAATCAAAAAAATAAGATTCCAACTTACCTTTTGTTTTCTTAATGGCTATCCAACCTCATTTACTTATGAATCCATTTCTTCACTATTTTGAAATTCTAACAATTATTGGTCCCAAATTAAGGGGCAGGTTCCATAACTAAATGGGTTGGTATATGCGGATAAAGACAACCACATCAGAAATCATCCATTTAAACACGTTTCCCTGTCCGTCCCTCTTCTTAACACATTTAAAAATAAAGAAACGTGCCTAGATTCAAACTCTTACTTGCCCACATACTAGCTGCACAGCCCTGGGCAAGTGAACATTTTGTGAGGGTTACATGAGACAATGTGTAACGTTTGGCGAAATACAGCAGTCAATATTAACTTATCGTTCAATTCTTTTAACAAACTCTTTTATTATATTTTTTCATTACCCTTTGTCCTCTTAAGCCCCCTTCTCCCCAGCAATCACCACACGGTCGTCCATGTTAGCGAGTCCTTTTTCCTTTTTGCTCAATCCCTCCACTCCCTAACCTAGTTACCTTTACCCCTCTGCTGTCATCCTGCTCTCCATCTGTGAGTCTGTCTCTATTTTACTTGTTAGTTCAGTTAGTTCATTAGATTCCACACATGAGTGAAATCATATGGTATTTGTCTCTTTCTGACTGGCTTATCTCACTTAGCAAAACATTCTCCAGGTCCATCCATACTGTCGTGAAGGGTACATTTTTTTTTTCTTTTTTATGTCCAAGTAGTATACCATTGTGTAAATGTCCCATAGTTGTTTTATCCACTCATCTACTGATGGACACTTGGGCTGCTTCCATATCTTAGCAATTATAGATAATGTTGCAATGAACATAGGGGTGCTTATGTTCTTTTGAATTAGTATTTTGAGTTCCTTCAAATATATTCCCAAACGTGAGATTGCTGAGTCAAAAAACACATCCATTTTTTTATTTTTTGAGGTATCTCCATACTGCTTTCCACAGTGGCTGCACCAATGTGCATTCCCACCAACAGTACAAAAGTTTTCCCCTTGCTCCACATCCTCTCCAGCACTTGCTGTTTGTTGGTTTATTGATGATAGTCATTCTGACAGATGTGAGAAGATATCTCATTGTGGTTTTAATTTGCATTTCACTGTTGATTAGTGACATTGAGCATCTTTTCATATGTCTATTGGCCATCTGAATGTCCTCTTTGGAGAAGTGTCTATTCACGTCCTTTGCTCAATTTTTATTGGATTTGTTTTTAGCGTTCAGTTTTTTAAGTTCTTTATAAATTTTAGATATTAACTCCTTATCAGATATATCAATGAATATGTTCTCCCATTCTGTGGGTTTTCTTTTTATTTTGTTGATGTTTTTCTTTGCTGGGAAAAATCTTTTTAGTTTGATGTAGTCCCATTTCTTTATTTTTTCTTTTGTTTCCCAAAAATTCCACCAAAGAACTACTAGAACTAATAAATGAATTCAGAAAAGTAGCAGGGTATAAAATTAATCAGTTGCATTTTTATATGCCAATAACAAACTAACAGAAAAAGAAATAAAGAAAACAATCCCATTCTCAATTGCTTCAAAAGAATAAAATACTTAATGAATAAACCTAACCAAGGATGTAAAAGACCTGTGCTAGGATAATCATAGGACACTGAAGAAAGAAATTAAAAAGATACAAATAAACCCTGGCTGGTAAAGCTCAGTGGATTGAGTGTGAGCCTGTGAATCAAAGGGTCACCGGTTCGATTCCTAGTCAGGGCACGTGCCTAGGTTATGGGCCAGGTCCCCAGGAGGGGGCGTGTGAGAGGGAACCACACATTGATGTTTCTCTCCCTCTCTTTCTCCTTCCCTTCCCCTCTAAAAATAAATAAATAAAGTAAAATAAATTAAAAAAAATACAAATAAAAGGAAGTACATACCATGTTCATGGATAGGAAGAATTAACATCATCAAAATGTCCATACTACCTAAAGCAATCTATAGAATCAACACAATTCCTATGAAGTTTCCAATGACATATTTCACAGAACTAGAACAAATATTTCAAAAATTTATATGGAACCCAAGAGGCCCCATATAATAACAATCCTGAGAAAAAAAACAAAGTTGAAGGAATCACACTACCTAACATGAAACTATATTATAAGGCCATAGTAATTAAAACGGCATGGTCTTGGCATAAAAATAGACACAGAAATCAATGGAACAGAATAGAGAGCCCAGAAACAATTCTTATTAAGTATTCTATTCCATTCTTCCTCTCTCTCCTCTGCAAATGACTCCTGATCATGGATAACAATACCACTGCTCCTCTTGTGCTTATGAAACCCCAAAGGGGTGTCCAAAATCCTTTCAGAAAGCTTTTCTGTGGAATACTGAAGCAGAGGTAGGACCGACTCTTCCAGGTTTCCTTGGGGCATATTTACATGATTCTCATGGCTGAGCTTAGATATTGCTTAGTAGAAACTATGTTAATGTTTTCAGGCATAGAATCCTAACCTTTGTAGAAGTATTATAAATAGAAAGATGTTCTTGGTTGCTCACTACGTATGCCAAGAGCTTTTGGAAGAAGGGCCTAATGATACTGGAAGACTTAGAAAAGAACAGGTGAGGTATTGGTGTTTTCACTAACATTTCTCAGAAAGGCCTAGAAGGAAAGTTACTTCTCTATCTCATTTTCAAGATGTCCTTCAACTCAACCACCCAAAATATGAGCCTTATTCTCAAATATATCCAGAATAATAGGTTTTACAATTTTTCTTGGTATCAAATTCTAGAAAATAACAAGTAGAACTTCTTTTAATAATCACAACCTTTCTTGTTCCTGCTTTAGTCTTTCGTTGTCCTTTGTGGAATGAAAAATAGCTGACCACCATCTGTTGCTTCATATTCCAGAAAGTAATTATTAACCGTGCCTCGGCCTTTTCTTGTATTATAAAAATACCAGTTCTTTAATGTTTTTCCAATGTTCACTGAAAATTATTTAGCCAGGGGAGAATAAGGAAATTAAAACCAATTATTATAATGAGACAAAAGATAAGTTAATTGCAGCAAAAAAATGAATAATTATTAGTGATTGATGAGTACACCTTGTAAAGAATTCAATATTCAAAGAATTTAATTACTCTTAGACATCGGCTCTTGACAAAATATAGCATTTGTTGCTAATACCAGCAGATGTGGCATGTTAATTATATAATATAATTTGAGAGTTTGGAGATGTATGTTAATGATAAAAGGCAAAAATATGTGTTTTTCCATTTTGATGCATATATCTCTTTAAAGAAATTTGGTGGTAATAGAAGAGTGACTCAGGTAGAACCACAAAATCATAAAATTTCAATACTGGAAGAGACATACAGATCATCCTATTCCAGCTACCTGGCTTTATAAACAAGGAAACTAAAAGGTGTAAGTGAATTTGCCCAAGTCATCCAGCATGTTGATGGCCATGTGGCCCAAGTACCCAGCACTGTTAGTCTAGCACTTATTTTGTATCACTTACTTTTCGTTGCAAACACTTATTTGAACAACGGTGGTACTGCATACATTTTGCACTAAATTATTTCTTCACTTTTTATGACAACAGATTTGAATAGCATTTTGTAGCCTACAGTGTGGATATGCAAGGATTATATCTCTCCATATTTTTCCATACAGTTCCATTTTCAGATCCTCTGTTTTACTCAGCTTCCAAGTGAAGCCTAGAAAAATATTCAGCCCTGTCACTACCTCACATACGGTAGATAATCAGTACATGTCTCTTGACTGATATCATTGCTTTGCTAATTGGGTCAAGCAACCAACTTTCCCCATAACAAACCAGACACAGAGTGACCCAAGCATGTGTTCCATTTGGCACTCCTATTAAACAAAAAACAAAAAAATAGAAGCCCTATTTGAAAAATGTGCTCTGTAAATAACAAACCTCACTCTTAATGTGTACTTGGGATCTTGGTTCCCAAAACAAATCTTTAAACTACATCGTTCATGTCAAGTGGGGATTGACTTTTGACAATGATTCCAGGCTACTGTTCCAGAAAAGAGCAGTGAAAATTGATTGGTGCTAGGCAAGTTTGCATGCTGAAGTAATAAAGACAAACGGGTGCTGCTTTCTCCAGTGTTTCAGCAACACTTCATTTTTCTGTTTCTGATAACTTTAGTGTTTTCAGGCCTGATACATGAGTTGAAGATGTCAGAGATTATATATATATGGCAAATTGGGTAGGAATTACCTGCTGGATTTGTGGGGCAGATATTGGTATTGATTCATGAGCTGTTCACACCAGTCTTCTTGGATTATGGACTTCTGTCCTTCCCAACAGGTACCAGGACTTTCTCCGAAGCAATCACAGAGGTCTCACTGGAAGTAATGAGCACAGGAGGGGTTATTATACTGTCCTGCCAGTACTGTCTGGTCAGTCTACACGAGACGGCACCTGATCCCCAGTGACTGTGGAAATTCTACTATAAACAGGTCTGTTCTCTGTGGCGCTGCTCGCTGGGAATGACTCCGCAGGGACATGTCCTTCTCCATCACCTGCTTCAGATGGAGGCTTGTGAGGGAGAGTCACCGGGGGCTTGGTTTCCTCACCCCTACCCTCATTCAAATTGTGCTTTGTTTCAGAAATATGCTTACTGTTGAGTTGCTAGAAACTAAAAGTATCTCATAAAGCAAAACCTCTGTAATGTTTCAGCATAGACTTAAGAAAGGTATCATTTATATTCCATTATAAGGGCTTTAATCTGAGTTAGGGATGATGGGGAATCTGACTCCAGGGCCGGCCTGCCTTTCCTCTGTGCTCCTACTACTACAGTGGGGACTCTGGGCGTCGCGGTCCTGCATTCCAGGGTCAGGCTGTGGGTGCTAGTGACACGGGCATATTCCATGTCCGGAACACAAACAGGAAATGTAGCCTTTCACTCTTATTCTTATTTCCCTTGTACTTTCTTCACACACATGCACAGATGAGGAAGGCAGTGTGAACTTTCACTTTACAGACATAATGCATAAGACAACGAATATAATTTTTCTTATTTTAAATGTAATTAACTTGTTTAATATTTTATACCTATAAATTCAAATTACATTTTACAAATATTGCACATACATCTTTTCTAGAAAATTAAATCATATGAAATACAATAAGGATTGATGAAGCTGCATGGTCTGGTATTTTTGAGAATTCAGGCAGCCTTTTGATGTGTAAGAAGCAATTTCATTGACTTTTATGTCCTTCCCTTCACCCACCTTAATGGGGAAGAACTCAAGGTGCTCAGGTGAGTAATTTTTGCAGTTGAATCATAAAAATGGTGTGTAATATATAGAAAAAGCATCCTCACTTTTCTTCTCCTCACTGGGGGACTTGCTTTCAGAGTGGTCTATTTATAAATTCAAGGGAAGGGAGAAAATAAGAGAGTATTTTCTTTTGACAAGAGAAAATGGACTCAAACTTCAGCTCTGAGACTTAATGCTATATCAGGGAGATTTTTTTTTTAGAAAGGTTAACACACAGTCCAATGTGGGCATAGTGTCTGGAGGAAAATTCTGTTTACCAAGGAGCAGGAAGATCCATCTTCCTCCCACCTGCCTGCGTGGCTTGGGTGCCGGGGACAAATATTGCCCTCAAACGATTTTTCCAAGAGATGGATAAAAAATATTCTTACTAAAGAATACCTCTGAATGGCCAGAAATACATAAATGACCTTCCAGGAAAGAAGTTGCTGTGCGACATGGAAAGGAGTTACCAGACGTTTAGCAGAGTAAAGAAGGCCGGAAAGTCCAGCTTCAGATTGTCCACCTGACTATGGGATGGACCTACGGACAGTCAAGTGGGCAGGGTGACCTTTCTCTTCGTCATATTGCACAACAACCGTGTTTAAAACCCAACAAACCTTTGCAAGTATACAGTGTGGAAGGTGCTGTTGGTAAATATTTATGGCCGATGTGCATACTTCTCTAAATGCTACATAATCTTGTGCAAACACACACACCCCATGTACCATGTGCAGCGTAAACATATTGAGATGCATCACCCAAAGACTGTGGGTTTGAAGATTAGAAACTAAATGACCATGCCTCTTCCCATGTCCTTTTTCTCAACTGAGATGATAAAGTAGAAATGGGAGAGGTCTCCCCGCCAAGGTGACTTTCCATGCAGGAAGGCTACACCTGGGGACAGAAGCTGGAGGTGCCAATCCCCCACCTCCCAAAGGCCTCCTCTCTTCCATCTGCCATACTGACTCCTGGGAGGCTGATAGATGCAGTTCACACACAGTTTTCAATTTCGACTTTCAATTTCAGTGTTTTTATTGGCATGATGGGGTGACAAGTGCTGCCAAAATCAATACATAAGACACCGTGTGTCTTAGAACAAGGAGTATTGGGCATCTGTTTCCTGTGACTTCTTATTTCAGGAACAATGCAGACTGCTTATAAGTCTGTTCTGCTTCTTCATTCTTTTGGCCAAGAATTGTGCAGGTCTATATTTCTCACTTGTGAAACAAGGTCAATTTACTACCTTTTAAAGTTGGAGGGAAGTATAATTTTTTACTCTTCTGTGGGCAGGACAGGTGAGGAGCCCTGATTCCAGGGACCAACAGTGTCATGGTCAAGCGGGCTCCACAACCAGCGTGTGTTCAAATCCAGGCTCTTCCACTTGTTAGGAGACAAGTTGCTTCACATCTCTAAGTTCCTGTTTTCTGCCTGTGTAACTTTTGTACTTTTTGAATTGTGTTACATGAGCATACTTTACTTATTCAGAAGGAAATAAAAATATTTTCAAAAATAATTAAACTTGGCCAGTGTGTAATAGGCAGGATGCATAAGAAGGGGGAAACCTGAAAGAATTGTATGGGAAATAGCATAGTCATCAGGGCTGAGATAAAGGGATCTTACACCTGGAAATGAGGGCAGAGAGGCTGGATCAGGCAACGCCTCCCAGGCTGTGCAGACCGAATGGCGGAGGGAATGAGCGTGGGCTCACTGTGTCGAGAAGCCTGGCCCAGATACATAGAAGAGAACACAGCTGCCCCTCCTGTGTCCCATACAAACTGCAGAAAAGTGTGAGGGGCCATTGCGGCCCATAGTTGAACTGCCAGCTTACTGGAATGGCATGACAACCCTGGCCATCCCAGCCCAAGTTGCTGAACCACAGAGCCATGAGCAAAGCAACAGTGCTTCTTGTAAACAGCTAAGTTTTGGGCAGTCTATCACACAGCCACTGAAAACTGTGGCAAGGATTCTGATTAACTGTGGTGTGAGGACATTCCCTCTTGTTTCTCATTAGGTGTAACTGTAAATTCACAAACTGGCAGTTGGCAGTCACAGTTAAGGAAGGAAACAGCAGGTGAGCTGGTAGAAACCCTGGGCCTGTCCCAGCTGGAGCACGTCCTTCGCAGAAATAGCAACATAACTATAAGCAGCCATTTTCCTATAGAAGATTTAATTTTTCAAATGCTGGGCAAATCTATATGGCAGAGGTCACCATATTTTATTCCTATCTTTAATTGGTGGTAGATACCAAGACTGGTGTGCTTGGTCCTCCCCCATTCTACGTCCTCTTCCATGAATATTCAGGAATATAGACACGAACACACAATGTTTTCTCATCTGCAGCCTGGACATGCCACCTTGAGTTAGAAGTGAAGGGAGGTGAGTTGCTGTTATAACTGGTAGAAGCAATGGGCACCTGGAAGAGGAAGGAGGGAAAACAGGAGTGTACATGTGCTGAGCTGATGTTGCACCAAATGATCCTCAAAGTCTAGAATGGAGCACAGTTCCTGGGAGTCTGGCTTGGGGTCACTGTAGCATGGAACCCAGAATGTAAGCATCCACAGTGGTGAGAATAGTTACATAACAACAGCGCCACCCAGGGGTGAACAACAAGAAGTGGTAACAGAGGTGACTAGTGAGCATATACAGTGTTTCAAGGGGACAGTCATCACTCTGCCCTGCTAATTTTTTTGGAATGGAATACCTAATGATAGTAGGATCTCCAATTTTTCAGGAGGAGCTGAAAATTTGCATTATTCCATGCAGTTATTACAGTTTCAAATGTTCCTTGACATACTTTAGAAGAAGGTAAAACTCTGGAGGGCCACGCACACCACACCTATAGGGCACTAGTTTGTAACTTTTACACGTAGTTAGAAATTATATTCACTATACTTAACAGCTGGGAGGGTCACCATGTTTAACAGCTGGTGAGTCAACTTCAGCCATAGTGTTGAGCCCTGTTCCTCCAGGGGTTAACCTCTGGTTGCTGAATTATTAGGAATTGTGGAAGATTTTGGGATGGGGTGGGGTAGCTGGGGCCATGGGCAGGGGCATATCCAAGGGGCAGTGATTGTTTTGCAACCAGTGTGGAATTATTTCAATAAACTAACAAACTGCAGCATTTACTGGTTTGTACTGGATGGTTACCAGTTCTGTAACAAAAAGAGTGAGTTCATAGCATCTAATTTATTGGTGTTATTTTTAGTTTTATTATTGAAAGCAAAAAGATTACTGTAAAGTCTTGCTGTTGAATAGTATAGCAGTTCTTGTTTGACTTCCAGTGGCTCCTCTGCTGCCAGCAATGGTCTCCATGGCAACTCCTTGTGTTTTTACGAAGCTTACATTGCGATGAGGTGGGGAGAAAGTGAGATCTTTACAAACCAAGATTTTCTTTTAAACATGAAGAAGTTTCTAATAAAATATTAGCTCATTTTCTTTTCAATTCATAGAGATATCAAGTGTCTGAGCGCTGGTTATAACCTAGACAGAATTTATAGCTCAATCAATCAAATATTTACTGAATATCCACTGTGCACCCAGCCCTTTGCTAGGATATTATGAGGGCTTCAAAAGAAAAACCAGCCTGTAAAAGATCATCACAATGCCTTCAGGAAACCGAGACACCGCAGCAGTGGTTGAGCAGAGCGCACAACGGGGAGTGGACTGCACGGAAGGGAGCTGTGTGCTGAGGGGGGACGACAGGAGACGGAGGAAGGTAAAGAAACGTGAATTCTGAGCTGACACAGTTTATCTTTTAAATACATTGGTATTGAACTTAAAACAAATGCCTCCTTTGCTATAAACATGGACAGGGCTATTCCCATCATGCCTCACAATGCTTGTTAGAAGCCCAGGTTTTCCAGATCATTCTCCATTGCTCCGGTATAGATACTGTTGAGGATAGCGTCTAGATTGTCTGGACTTCCTCCTCACCCACCTCCCCACACTCCCGAGGCGCGCTGTCCCAGGAACATAGTGACTCAACAGCAGCTGCCCCTAACGAGCCCCTCTTTTCTGGGCGTTGCCTTCCCGTCTGGAGATAACTGAACTTAGCTGCCCCGGGAGGACGTTGCTTCCCCTGGAGAACCGGCGAGTGAACCCCACCACCCCCTCAGCCCCGCTGTGTGCCAGGACCACCTTGCTTTTCCTGTACTTTTAAAAATCGTTTCACTTCCTTGTTTATTAAAAACAATTTAATAAAAACATTTAAACCAAAACACAGGTCTTTTGAAAACCAGACTGTATCGTTTTGCCCTTCCTTGCTGCTGTCAGCAGATACTTGTAGACTGTACCCATGAATACCTTAAAACGGGATCACTGTCTTCTCCGTGGTTATTTCTGCTTTCATTCTGGGCAATTTCGAATTCCAAAGAGAGAATGTAGCTAACATCTCTAGGTATATAATATTGATCCAAATCAAAAAGTTGAAAGGCTGGAGAGTTTAACAAAAGACTTTCTGATTTCCAGTGCTACGGAGCTTCAAATCTTGTTGTCCTATTAATGATGGAAGGCTGAAGTGGCGTGGACGAGCAGCCAGATGAAGAGCTGAACAGGGCGACGTTTGTGGCGCGGGGTGCGGAGCTTCTGTACTCTCTCGGTGTACCCCCACTCTCCCACCACTCCGCGTGCCCACCACCAGGACCCTCCGTATGTTTCTCTGTGAACCATGTCCTTTGTTACTGTCTCTGCCTCTCAGGATAAAGCCTTTCACAAGAAGCCCATTGATGTCAATGTTGCTGTATCCTCTTTATTTTTAATTTTACTAATGGTTATTCCTAACCTGTTAATATTCATATGTAACAAATTCTAAAATACATCAACATCTTTGTTTTTCTGACCAACATAAGAATATCTACATTCTTTAGCTTCCCGTTTCTCAACTTATTGTTGTAATTCCTAGTATTTTATTTGAATATTTTTAAAATTTTTTATTTGTTTATTTTTAGGGAAAGGAGAGAGAGGGAGATGTGTGGTTGCCTCTCACGTGGCCCTCACTGGGGACCTGGCCCGCAACCCAGGCATGTGCCCTGACTGGGAATGGAACCGGTGACCCTTCGGTTCGCAGCCTGCGCTCAATCCACTGAGCTACAGCAGCCAGGGCATAATTCCTAGTACTTTAGATTCACTATTTTTACCCTACATATTAGACATTATTATTATTGTTTCATACATAAAATATTGGTTTGGATGCACCTGTGTTTCTCAAATTATTTTTTTGTCCTTGATTTTTGTGCCTCAGAATTCTCTGTGGAGTCACTTCCTTTCTCCTGAAAAATATTCTTTAAATTTTCCTTTAGTTACAGTCACTTGTTTGCAAACACCCTCAGTTTTCAATTTTCCTAAAATGTCTCTATTTTAAATAATGGAGTTTTTATTCTGAATTTTATTCTGAAAGATGGTTTGCTGGGTGAATAAAATTCTATGTTGACAGTTATTTGAATTCAGCCTTTGAAAATACTACCATACTCTCTGACACCATCATTAGAGTTCAGCAATTAGCTTAATTGTCATTCCTTTGTGAATAACCTTTTTTTCCCCTGGCTGTTTTTAATGTATTCACTATGTTTCTCTGCTATTTTATACTATGGGTTCAAATGGAGCTCACTTTGGATTAGTTGAATACTCCAAGTCTGGAGATACACACACATATACACATACACACATATGTTTGTATGCATATGCATTTTGGAAAATACTCAGTCTTAGAATATGGCCTCTCTCCGTTTCCCTGAATGGTTAATTCTTTTTCTTTCTGACGCTCCATTCAGATATATGTTAGGCTCTCACTGTAATAGATGTTACCCTAATGATTCCTGGCGTCCCAGGATCGTTCTCTCCCACATTGGCTCTAGGCTTGTTCGTGTGACTTCCTTTGCCTAATAAGGTATTGGCCAAGGTGGCACAAGAAGGCCAGATAACACACTTGCACCCTGGACTCTGCATCTCAGAACGCTGTGCTAGCTGGTGAGGAAGCTGGTCTCCCTCCCTGAGGATGCAGGTCTCAGGAAGGCAGAGGCCCAGCCAGCCCAGCTGTCCAGTGGGACCTGATTGGCATGTGAAATAACGCAGGTCCTCGAGTCTGAATCCAGGCAGAAGCAGCAACAGAACTGCTCAGCCAACTCACAAAAGGAGAAATAAGTCACTGTTGTTATAAGCCACTATGTTTTCAGATGCTTTGCTGTGCAGAAACTGATAACTGATACATCATTCAACCTTCTAGGTCTTCTAAGCTCTTTCATAGTTTCGTTCGTACCGTCTGTTTCCTTAGCGGTGATTTCTTCAGCTCTATTTTCTATTTACTTTCTGTTTCCTGCTGGGTTTCACAAGCTGCACCACTCATCCAAAATTACTACATATTTAATGTCTAAATTTCTATTTGGTACTTTGTTCAAATCTGATATTTTGGGTTAGCATTGGGTTTCTCATGTTTTTGATTTAGCATTTCATTTTTTAAAGTTTTTTAATACTATTTTTAAGTTAAATATAAAAGAAAATAAGTTATGAAATCAGCTTTTATTATCTGAAAGTCCTAGAAATCCAACTCTCTTCTTTGATTTTCCTTCCTGTAGCTCAGCTCGGGTGGTTTGCTTCCTCTTGTGTTCATAACTTGTATTTTAGGGTTTTGTTTGGTTGGGAATTGCATGCAGTTTGGGTGGACAGCACATCAGTGTCGTCCAGATGAGATTTTCTTTGTCCTGTCCCAGCGTCCTGGGTTGGTGTGGACCTGGACCACTTTTATTAATTATTTGGCTTGGGATTTACTGCACTGGGCAGATAGTATGAATTCAAATCCCAACCTTTGTGAACAGAACTGTGGTTAAAATTGTCCGCGAGATTTTGTTTCCTTTTAAATCCAGATCCCAGGACAAGTTTGACAGATTTTGTTGCCATCTTTCTTTCTAGAAAGCAAATGTTTTCATAAATCACCCTTTAGGCAGCTGTAGGTGCTGGTCTTGGTACCAGAGTCTCGTGGCCATTAGCGGCTCCAGCTCAGGTGGACACTCCTGTCAGACCAGAACTGCTGCAGCCACTCCCCCTGTTTTCAGCTGCTTTGTTGCTTTGGAGCTGGGTTTCCATTATGTTTCTGTGAGTTCTGCTGTATAGATGAGAGGGTGTTTGCTACGTTTTGTCAAACATTTTAAGTTTTTTTTAAGCTTCGAAGTTTTCAGATTATTGAGAACATCATATTGCCAGAAATAGAGGCCCCATTTCCTCTCCCCCAACTTTGCGCCACCCTCTCCCCACGCTAAGTCCTCTTCACTAAAAACAATGGCTAATTCTCTGTCCCATTTGCGTTTAATGCATTTGGTGACTTATCCCTTAAAATACTTTCCTGCCTGGGATTCTGAGGCACCACATCTGCCTGTACTTTCAGGAAAACATGTTTTAAGACTACCTACTTTGTGGCAATTTTCAGTGTACTGATTTCATTGGCGTTCTCCTAGCTTCGTTGAGACATAATTGGCATTAGCCCTGTGTAAGTGTAAGGGGTGCGGTGTGTTGAAGTGTCCACCTTCAGACACTGGAATGAGCATCACCGCCGTGTCAGACGCCTGCCTCATGTCACACAATCACCATTTCTTTTTGTGACTAAAACATGGCAGCTCTACTCTCTTAGTAATTAATTTTCCTGTGTATTTTCTATAATTTTTAAAACAATACCTGCTACTTCCCATATACTTTAAAAACAATGCACACTCCAGAAAATTTTGAACAACCTAAGTGTTTTTTTAAAGCCATTATCACTCCATCATTTAGAGATGACTACTATTACATGTTGGCATACTTCCTTTTTGACTTTTAATTGCTATGGTTAAAATCATACTGCTTCGGCGAATGTTTCCAAGGCACAATTTTAAAGGGCACTCTTGGAATAAATTTGGTGACTTCCTGTATAAGTAATTTAATCTTTATTTTGAAAAGGTTTAGCAAACCCTGGCACACTTCACCTGGTGCATGGACAGTCACCAGGGTCTCATTACTTCCTCTCCTCTTAGAGATTTCCATCAGAAAACAGGACAGAACAGCAGGCACTAGCGTCTGGCGTGCCCCAGGGGTCAAGTGAAAATAGGCCCTTCTGTGTTGCTCTACTTCATTTAATCCTGAAATCACATGACCACCCTCTCATCTTTGGGATTTTGAGGAAAGCATGTAAAATAAAAAGTCATATTTTACATTTGGCAGTAATCTTTTGTTAGAAGAAGCTATTCAGTAAGAAATTATGTCCATTGTGATCTTTCCACCAGAGAAAGGCAGGTCTGCTGTTTGTTTCAGTGCCGTGAGAGCTGGTGTTGAAAGGAAAGGTGTGGGACAGATTCAGATTCCACCTCTGCTAGTCACGAGCTGTGCGACCCCAGGCCATTGACTAACGAATTTATGCCTCAAGTTCCTTGTCTATAAACTAGGCATAATTATTAGACTAAATTCCTAGGACTTCTGTGAAGATTCAATCAGTTAAAATATATATGGTTACCTAGAAGAGGATCTGACCTGTTGTAAATATACTTAGCTATTTATTACTAAAATCAGACTATCATATTTTTGGAGGAAAGGAACAAGTTGATTTTACTTTTGTCTCTGATATAAGTTGAAATGAAGTTACTTTCTGAAGATAAAAATACTCATCTAATCTATGGTCGTGCTGACTCAATATGGTGCATAGATTGAACCCATTTTGAAAGGTTTCAGATTCCAGCACTGTGCAATTGGGGAAAGCCTTGGATGTTATTTATACTCTTTCCTGAAGGACTTGAGTTAAATTGGCTCTCTTTTTTTCATCTTTCCAGAATCTTCAGAAAAACATCCCTTTTTATCAAACTAAGCACCACTGTCTCCTTCCTCCCTTATGGCTAATTTTCATTTTAATTGTGTCCTGAAGGACAGAATCAGAGAGACAGCATGGCCCAGAGCCACATTTCTGTCTTAGCAACAGTGTGGCACCTGTGAGCTTGAACCAACTCCTCCATGCTTTTGAGCATCAGATGTATCAGCTCTGAAGGGAGTATGCCAATAATTATTCTAACTCACAGAGATAGCATGGGGATCAAATAAGATAATGTAAAAGCTATAAAAATAGCATTATACCAATATATATTCAGAGCAATATTACTTCCATTCTCTTCAGTCTTCTACCCACTTACATTTATAATTGCAGAAGGCCCATTGGTTTATCGATATGATGCCGTGAGGCTATAATGACTAGTGGACAACAGATGGGTTTATTGCCCTTGTTGATCATGGCACAGTTGCCCATCATCAGCTCTTCCACTCTACATGGCAGCAAGAATGCTCCTCCTCCATGAATGGGAGGAAAACATTTGTGGAGATAACGGATGGTTTTCGAGGGCTGTTACGGGAACACACTGGAGAGATGAAAACAAATGTGCCTGTCCCGCTTTGCTTACATTGTTATTGTGATAAACTGAAAAACTGAATTCTTAAATGTTTAAATACCTCTTTGGTGAAAGACAGTGGCAAAGAGGATATAGAACAAATTATTTTCCAGAAAATTGGTTTCTTTATTGCTACCCCTGTACCTGGGTCCAGACAACAGACTCTGCCAGTGATTCGGTCAGTGATGTTTTAAAATGGTGCAGGATTCGCAGACTCTGAAATTTGGTTTCTCTTGCCCAGGATATAATTTCTACCTGAACGATTACAGCTTTATGTGAATTTTGAAATCTGTTATTGGAATTCTGGATCTCTCTGAAATATTCAAATATTCTGCCTACTTTAATCCATTTCTTGATGACATAGTACCATAAGCACGCTTGGATCCAGGCACTGAGACAGGCACTTACAGGGCACCATAACCCTGCTGTATAGGAGGGAGTATTAATACACTCCCTGCCTATTCCCCAAAGGGTTTTGAGTAGTGTATATATAATTAAAGCTAAAGTAAAAGCATAATTAAAAATAAAAGTGTGTTTAAGAAAAACACATAAGTCAATTTTGCTTGTCCCCTAGAATTGCTAATTACTATTCTTAGGAAATGGATTGGTTTGAACTATGTCAGCTACTAAAAAACAAGAAATTCACTTCTTGTTACACAGTTAAATATTCCAGTAAACTAATCTCCCTCACCACTGCCATACAAATTTTTCTGGAATGACAAGGGTTTCTCTGAAACTCAATTTAAGCCATTGTAATCCTTGTTTTATTAGAGAAATGTTATTCAAATATGCAAACATAGTATCGAACTTTTTAAAAGGCAAAGGATATGTATGAATCTAACCCACTCAAGGTATTTTTGTTGTTTTTTTGTAGAAGTCTGATGTAATTAAGCCTCAGCTACTTCTTCACAGTAAACTAAGAAGAAACGTGGGCAAACTGATGGTTGGATGCTATGACCCTTTGGACAGATGCTCCTAAGAAATGATAGTTAGCCCTGGCTGGTGTGACTCAGTGGATTGAGTGCCGGCCTATGAACCAAAGGGTTTCTGGTTCAAGCCCCAATGAGGGCACATGCCTGTATTGCAGGCCAGGTCCCCAGTGTGGGGGTGCGTGAGAGGCAACCACACATTGATGTTTCCCCTTGTCTCTTTCTCCCACCTTTCCCCTCTCTCTAAAAATAAATAAATAAATAAAATCCTTTTAAAAAAGAAATGAGATTTACTCCCTCATTTATTTGTCAAATATATGTAGTATTTTCTCTTATAACTTAACCAATCTTTGCTGGACTCAGTATGAGGTATGTTTAGAATTCTACATGGATGTTTGGAAATCAGTCTGAGTATGGATGACAAATCTTGCAAAAATCATCAAATATGAAAAAAACTAATGTGCAGTGTAATAAAATTCTCCCATTTAAAAGATAGTTAAAAATAAAATTTATGTCTACTCTGAGGATGTCATATCTGTAGAGTTAATCAAGTAAATAGTTTGACAAGTTCTGGAGAACACAAATTAAGATAGATGCTAAATTATTTGGATGACAAGATATGTTTTCATGGGAAATTTTAAAATGTTAAGAAATAGATCACATATTTTAAGGCAACTACACAAACTAGTTACTGAGCCTCGGCTGATGCAATCTCTGGAATTTGCAATCTATAGACTGAATAATTAATAACAGTAGGTAACCTTTTCTGTGGATTTACTAAGTCACAAAAAATGATGCTAAGCAATTTATACAAATAATCTATTCTCTACTGGTATATAAAATATTGGTTCTGAACTTCAACTCCAGGGCTTTTGTTCTAAAATATGAATTTTCACTCAGCTTATAAGAACAAGTCAAATTTAGTTCTTTGTTCCACAAATATGAATCGAGTTCTTACTACACATTTGGTATTATGCCAGATGCCAAGGGCGAAAGAGTCTCTGCTCTGAGGGAGTGTAAACTTAAGTATTTTCATTTAAAATATTTGTTGTGTCCATTCCTAATATTGGCAGTATCTGGGCCAGGAGTTCAAATGAAAATCCACCTGTTGTTGTCTAAATATTTAAATATTTAAATGTCACATGTCAAGCTCACAAGCTGTTAAGTGAAATGTGTTTTATTCTCCTACTTTGACAAATATATTTTCATAATTGTCCAGAAGGATAGGAACTCAATGAAAATTCTTAGGCCCACTTGGAATCCTGTGCTGGAACATAGAGGTGAGGACAGAGCATGGCCCAGTGTCTTCCCCCGAGCTGCGGTACCTCTCTACCTGTCTTGGCTTCACCCCAAATCAACAGGTGCCCCCTGGGCATGTACGTCCAGACTGTCTATGTGCCTGCATAGAGCCTGTCCTTGACCATTTCTTAGGCACAATCACACGTATGGTGTGGTCCGCCATTAGAGGAACAGAAATTGAAGGAGTTTTCATTGAGCCCTGGAAGCAAGCTCAGGGCCACTGGAAATGGAATTCTGAGATCCTAAGTACTCAAGCACAATCTAGAAGGAGAGGGGCTTGGGCTCCGGGTGGCCATGTGGCATTAATACTTGAGCTTCTATTCTAGAGGGTAAGGCAGAGCCAGAAGAGGGCCGAGAGGGGCCCTCTACGTGTGAGGGTAGGATGGAAGTGAGGCATGAGTGTGCTTGTTGCACAGATCTAAGGGTAGTAACTGTTGCATGTGAATAGAAGCCAAACATCCCAATAACCCCCCTCACACGCAGTGTGGGCCACCTACAAGAATACAGAAGAATAACTGGTCTTATGACCCAATGATCCCCCTTCTGGGAATACATGCAAAGAAATACAAAACATAATTTGAAAGAGTACATACACTCCTATGTTCATTGCAGCATTATTTACAACAGCCAAGCTATGGAAGCAACCCAAGTGTCCATCAGTAGATGACTGGATAAAAAAGCTCTGGTACCTATATACAATGGGATAGTACTTGGCCATTAAAAAGAATAACTAAGTGAAGTAAGTCAGTCAGAGAAAGACAAATATCATGTGATTTCTCTTATATGTGGAATTTAAAGAACAAACAAAACAGAAACTGATAAATACAGAGAACATAATGATGGTTGTCAGAGGGGAGAGAGGTTGAAAGACAAGGTGAAAAAGGTGAAGGGATTAAAGGTACAGATCGGTAGTTACAAAACAGTCACGGAGATGTAAAGTCCAGCATAGGGAATGTAGTCAATTATATTGTAATTATATGTGTGGTGCCAGGTAGGTACTGGAAATATCAGGAGGAACACTTGTAAAGTGTATGATTGTCTAATCACTATGTTGTAGACTTGAAACTAATACAAAAAAATGAATTAAATATGAATTGTAATTGAAAAATTAAAATTGTTATAATAACAAAGCAAACATAAAAATATTTAAAAAAAAGAATAATTAGAACTTTCTTGAGTATGCAAGAGTGTTCCACCCAACTCATATCCTTCCATCTAGACACTCTTACCTCCGACGCAAGTCCTGGCTTTCTCTCCAACCACCCAGTCCCACCCTCCAGGCAAGGAAAAGACCAGTGTTCAAAGGCCAAGAGTTCTAACTGCCTTTCCCTCGAGGCTAACAGTTCTTGTATCAGTTTCCTGCTTTCATTTGTGAATGCTCCCAATAACTAAATACACATGTTTTATATTTTCCAAGATAATTTCTGGATGCTCTAAAAGAGAATATCTCTTAGATATAGTTCAGGAAACTGATGTTTAAAAGACTATTTACAATCAATTCTTAATACTTAAAATTTTTTGAAGAATAGAGTCTCCCAAGTTTAAATGTGACAATTTTCCTTACATTCTTTAATCTTTTTTTTTAGCACTACAAAATGTTTTGTAAACTAAGTTGGAAGAACAGCATTTCCAGAGCATGGTTTGATAATCATTAATAATAATTTTTACTTTGTAACTGTGAGAATTAAGAAAGAGCATGTAAATAGAAACTAGTATAATATCTGTTAAATAATTGACACTATTAAAGATTGCTACCACTAGTCTTCAATGCTACTTTAACTCTTTAGTGTGAAACAACAGGAAACTCTAGACAGATAAGAAAAATTCAGGTCAATAAACTACAGTCATTCCAGCTTAAACAGTAAATAATCTTTTGAACTCATTTTATAATTGATGTTAATTCAAAAACAATTCTACTCTTACGTTATGATTATGCTGCTTGATGCTACTTGGCGTCTAGCTTTTTTCCTTATAATGCCCTATTAATCAGTTCTTTTGGACCATGAACTAGCAAGCCTCCAAAATAAAGTGACAGGTTAATTAAATTATACAAGGAAAATGGTTTTCAATTCTATACCCCAACAGAGAAGAGAAGGACATTGAAAATTTATGATGGCATCAAGTCTTCTCTGCAATTTCTATCATTGCCTAATAATAACTCCAGGCCCAATGACAGAGCAATCATTCTAAACTTCTAAGGATATGAAAATCATCAAATTTGACCTGGTTAAGTCATGTAAGCTCCATCAATGGAAATATTACTAGCAAAAACTTCCCCATGGAAAACTCTAAGGTCAGGAAGTATTTTCACAACACATCTCGGCAGGTGAGTAGCTGTATTTCCCACTCCCAGGAGACACATTCTTTGGAAACAAATAACCTATCATTCTAAATAGTGTTTTGTTTTGTTTTGTTTACTATGTTTCTCCTTTATTATTTTGATTCTTGTTAAAAATACCATGTTCTCTGTAAGAAAAACTAGGGCAACCAAATTATAGTAACAGATGTAATAATGATGTTGTGCTAACACATTTTACAGTGCATTTCAGATTGCTGAGAATTATTTGAAAACTGAGGTGAAATCCAGGAAGGATGAACATTAGCAGTCATGAAAATAACCACTGGCTTGTGAGCCCTAGCTCTTAAAGCCACCACTGAATGCCTAAAGAGAACCCATTAGGTGCATAGGGCACGCGTAATGCACTTTGCCTTTTTTCCTTTTCATCTTTTTATGTTTCCTCAGAAGGGATCGACACTCACGAGACAACTGTGTAATGCCAGTCATAAGCAACACTGAAGGAGAGCAACCTTTTTGCAGACATCTCCAAAATATGTCCTTTCCATGACATCTCCCTGCCCTCAAGAATATACCTCTCTTTACTCCTCCTGGACTTGAGCACGTGCGCACTGCCCCAAGCCCTGTTGTTAGAGGGGAAAGACTTCATCTCCAGACTCATTCACAGAGTCTGAAAAGACCATGAGTGGCACATGTAGAATTGCAGGCTTTGTGGATAAGCAGTTCAGAAAGCATGTCTGGGGCAATGATGGCTTCCTAGGAGCTGAATTGAGAATTTGGAAGGGAGACAGTGGCCAGGGCTCAATAATGACATATTAGGCACCAGTCCTATGTCTGTCTTTTCACCATAGTGTACTCATCAACACATAGCACATGCACCTGCAATCAAAGCTTGTGTAAACAAACATAATGTGGACACACTCCGCAATGGGGGAAGTCTGTTTTTTAAGGGATTGTACCTCAGGCTGTGCTCTCCTCAGTCTTGGCTACAAAAGTGGCCCTAAGTAAACATCCCAGAAGTTCACCATGGAGAAGCCACAAATGACCCAAGACAGACAGAAAAGATTGGGAGTCAAGGGCCATCCATTTGCCTTACTGCTGTCTTACCCACTGACTTCTGAGCTGGTACTCATGGGCCACTGGATAGACTGGATTCATTCCAATGGCAGTTTGACCACCTAAAATTGTGTTTGCTTTTCTTTCTTCTCATAGCCTTTCTTTGTCCTGCCTATGGGAGGAAACTCTCTGGTATTTCCAATGATATGTTTGCTAAGTCCTGAGAATGAAAATCACCACTTTCAGCCCGGCTGGTGTAGCTCAGTGGATTGAGCGCGGGCTGGGAACCAGAGAGTCCCGGTTCGATTCCCAGTCGGGGCACATGCCTGGGTTGCGGGCCGGGTCCCCAGTGAGGGCCATGTGAGAGGCAACCATACATTGATATTTCTCTCCCTCTCTGTCTCCCTCCCTTCTCCCCTCTCTCTAAAATAAATAAATAAAATCTTTAAAAAAAAAAGAAAAGAAAATCACCACTTTCCCCAAGTTGGACAATAAAGCTGTACGTCACAAAATGTTGCTCACTGCTTACCTTTCTTATTAAGTTATGCGTTTTGGTAAGTGGCTTACATAGATCATTATTTAGATATCTTGTATCTCTTCAAAGGCATTTTATTACAGTTACATTGTAATTACTAATTACTAATATAGACTCTAATAAGCCTCCAACCTGAGATGCCTTCTCATGCAATAATTTCATTTTTTGTATTTACTTTAATTTATAGTAAAATTTCTTACTGATAGAAATAGCTGAAAAATTTTAATGTCTTATTGCAGTTGCATCAGTTTACGGGTATATTATTATACTAATAAGAGTCATGTGAATATGTGAGCTGCCACTGGGCTTTTCCTCAGGGTAATTAAGTTAATTACACCAAAATTTCAGAAAAATTTTCTCACTTGTTTCTCTATCTACTCTTCTATAGTAACTTCCTGTGAGTTTTGAAGAGCCTTGGAATTGTGTTTCTCAGACAATTTCTTGTATAAGTGGAGGTGACTTCGAGGAAAAATGGTAATAAAATTATGAAATTTTTTTCTATGAATGGCAAGAAAGTCTTGTATACTAGTGTATATTGTGTCTAATTTATTTTTGCATCATGAGAAAGACTAGTCCAATTTTGTCACATAGTAGATGCTTAATGTGGAACTGAATAGAGTGTTTTAAAGTTTCATCTTTATACTCACTGAAATGGTTACAATTTCAAAAACCTGATAATATTAAGTATGACGAAAATATGGGGCAACTCAATTTACATATACTGTTGATGAAAGTGTAAACGGATGCAATCACTTTGGAAAACTGTTTGGCAGAATTTACTAAAGCAATGCATACCTATATGATGAACCAGCAATTCTACTCAGGTATACATGCAATAGACATGTGTGCATACATGCAACAAAGGTTATGTACAAAAATGCTGATTGCAACAGTAGTCATCATCACTAAAAAATGGAGCAACCCAGATATCTACCAACAGCGGAATGAATATACAAACCGTGGTACGTGTTCACAACTAGATACTATTCAACAATGAAAATGGGCGAAATACTTCTATACACAACAACATCAGTGGATCTCATACACATACAATCATACACACATACTGCTGAACAAAATAAATCGGACAACGAAGAACACACATTGTATGATCCCATTTATATAAAGGTCAGAAACAAGCAAAAGTAGCATTTGCTGTTAGAAATTAGTAGCGTGGTTGATTACCTTTGAGGAGGCATAAGGAGGACTTCTGTAATGCTGATAAAGTTAGATCATTCTATTTCTTAGTTTGAATATTGGTTATCACTGGTTCTTGAGATAATTCACCAACCTGTCTATAGGAAAAGTACACTTTATTTTCCTTTGCTCTCACACTGCTACCATACTCACAATCTGTTCAACACTAGTGTGTGGGTTTTCCACACCAAGCAATTCTGACACTAACAGACGGGAGTTAGGGGCAGATCCTACAGGTTAAGGGGTTAGTCGCCACAAGACTGACCCTCACTTCAGACTCCACTCATAAGCGGTGGGTTACCCACATCTTCTATCTGACTTGACTACCAATAAGAAGTTCCCATAACCCTCACCTCGGATTCGGTCACTCACTAACATAGCTCGCAGAACTCAAGGAAACACTTACTTATCTTTGCCAGTTTATTATATAACAAAGGACATGATAAAGAACACAAATGACAGCAGATGAAGAGATACATAAGGCAAGGTCTGGAGAACACTGAATGAAGTAACTTCCATCCCTATGGAATCAGGGTATGCCGCCATCCCTGCGTGAAGATGCATTTACCAACCCAGAAGCTCTCCAAACCTGGGTTGTACTTTTGAGATTCTATTGGAACCTTTATCACGTTTCTTATTTATTATTTAACTACAGTCCATCTTCCCTTTCTAGACTAGAAAGATGCTGCTGAAAGTACCAGGTTTTTAAGGACAGCTTGGTCTCCCTGGTGACCAGCACCCTCCTGAGTCTATCAAGGAGTACACCCAGAGTTGCCTCATCAGGACAAAAGGCCACTCCTCTTCACTTAGGAAACTGCGGGAAATTTAGGAGCTCCTACATCATAAACCATGGTCAAAGACCAACTGTGAGAATGGAAGACACTCCTGCTCTCTTATCATTTAGGAAATTACAAGGATTTGGGGACTTTTGTGCCAGAAACCAGTTTCAGAGTCAATTTGTATTGAAAGTTGTAAATTTCACAACATCAAACTATACTTCAAGGTCACTATAATCAAAACAGTCTGTTGCTGGCATCAGAAAAAACAAACACACAGATCAATGGAACAGAATGGAGATCCAAAAATAAACCCAAGTCTCTACAGTCAATTAATATTTGACAAAGGGGGCAGGAGTATACAACGTAGTAAAAACAGTCTCTTCACAAATGGTGTTGGGAGAACAAGACTGGCACATCCAAAAAAATAAAACTAGACTACCAACTTACACCATACACCAGAATAAACTTAAAATGGATAAAAGATTTAAATATAAGTTGTGATACCATAAAAGTCCTAGGGGAAAACATAGGCAGGAAAATTTCAGATATCCCATGTAGCAACATTTTTCCTGATATATCTCCTAGGGCAAGGGAAATAAAGGAAAAAATAAATAAATGTGACTACATCAAACTAAAAGTCTGCATGGCTAAAGAAACCATAATCAAAAGGAAAAGGGAACTGACTGCATGGGAGAACATATTTGCCAATGATACATTGGACAAGGGTTTGATCTCCAAAATATATAAAGAATTTAGATGACTCAACAGCAGAAAGACAAACAATCCAATTAAAAAATAGGCAAAGGATATGAGTAGATACTTCTTCAAGAGGGACATACAGAGGTCCCAGAGACATGAAAAGATGCTCAGCATCACTAGTCATCAGAGAGATGCAAATTAAAGCCACGATGAGATATCATCTCACGCCAGTCAGAATGGTCATCGTAAATAAATCTACAAACAACAAGTGTTGGAGAGGTTGTGGACAAAAGGGAACCCTAGTACACTGTTGGTGGGAATGCAGACTGGTACAGCCACTGTGGAAAACTGTATAGAATTTCCTCAAAAAACTAAAAACGGAACTGCCTTTTGACCCAGTGATTCCGTTGCTGGGATTACACCCTAAGAATCCCAAATCACCAATTCAAAAGAACCTATGTACCCTAATGTTCATATCAGTGTTATTTACAATAGCCAAATGCTGGAAACAGCCTAAGTGCCTGTCAGTAAATAAGTGAATCAAAAGTCTGTGCTATATTTACACAATGAAATACTACACAGTAGAAAGAAAGAAGGAACTCGCAACAGCATGAATGGAACTGGAGAGCGTTATGCTAAGTTAAATAAGTCAGTTGGTGAAAGACAAATACCATATAATCTCACCTATAAGAGGAATCTAATGAACAAAATAAACTAATGAACAAAATAGAACCACACACATGGAAACATGGAACAGACAGACAGTGACCAGAGGAGAAGGAGTGGGAAATAATGGTGGAAAGAGGGGGAAGGGATTAGACAAAGACCATGGATGAATGACCCATGGACATGGACCACAGTGTGGGAATTGATTGTGGGAGTGGGGGGTTGGGCTGGGCAGAGGAGGACAAAGGGGGCAAATTGGGACAACTGTAATGGAATAACAATAACAAAATTATTTAAGAAAAAGAAGAAAGAAATTCTGTCATGAATTTCATGACTATTTTACCTGACTGGTCCTAATATTCAAAAGAAAGTTTTACAACTATTCGAATAGTTCAAATTATTCTATTATGCTGCCAAACATATGCACATTTTAAATATTCAGTTGATAGGCTAATTTTAAATGATCCCAATTGTCTACATTGGATAAGGTCCAAATAGTCACTCATACTCTGTGGAACATAACACGTACAGAAAATTCACTTGTCAGATTAAATAGCAAGAAGATTCATCTTGCTTACGAAAATCAGACTTCTCTAGTCTTTCAAATGAAATGATTTTTTTTCTTTTACTTAGGACATGCAAATTAATTTCAATTATGTTCACTAGAGATTTAACGCTCAAGACCCCACTTGAAAATATGTGACAATAATTGAAGTATTGAATATTTACTTTTTTATTAGTGAACATGTCTAAATTATTGACTGTATTCATGTTTATTTTTAAGTATGAATATTTGCCTTTCGGTTTGTGAAAGCCAGGTTACTTTCCATTTCATAAACCTATCTAGTCTTCCCCAGCTGCACACGTTGCTCATGTTCTTAGACAGTATTTACCCCGCCCCGCGCCATTCCCTCCTGCACAGTTCAACATCTCTGTAGCAGTATGTCATGTTAGTTGTGTGTATTCAAACTACCTTCTTATTTGAAGGGAATTCCTCTTGATAAATGTCTGGGTGGGATAAAAGTCCTGTTTCCCATCATGATTCTAAACAGAGCCAGTGGTTTTATCCTATATCCAAAAGCAGCTGGCCTTAGAAGAACGAGAAAAAGGATGATTGACAGCTGTGTCACAGTGCCTGTCAGATTGGAGGCAGGCCATGGTGCAATTTGGTGCAGAACTGTGCAATGTGATAGAGCTCTGAACCAGCAAGCAATGGATGGAGTTGTTACTTTCATGTAAGAATACATGCAACAGGAAAAAAATGATCTACTCATGAAGTATTTGCCTCCCATTCCTGTAGTTCTGAATTTCTGGGGTGCTGGGGTTGCAATGTCCAAGAAATGATTGTTTCTCACAGTGGTACAATAATTGGCCCTTGGAATGGAAATGAAGCAGTTCTGCAGGTGGATTCCTCAGGAGGCCGACTCTGAGATGGAGGTTAACATACAGGATTACCAGGGAGTGCTCTACAGAGCTACGTCTGTGGAAGGGGAGAGATGTGGAATTGGAACTCGGCAGAGGATCAAGTTAAGCTGTATTCCAGTCTCAGGATACTGTAGCCAACCCTATGCGTAGCTAAAATGGGTTGATCCTTTAGAATGGTCCTACATTACATAAGGGGGCCAGGCCTTTACACTGTGGAGTCTATCAGTCATTGGATGTGGGTCAACCCGAAAGTTGATGTGAACTTCAGTGAGATGGCTCTCTTCACTGAGACAGTCCTCAAAGAGGAATACAGTGGAGGCCTGTCCGCCAGCAGCCCTCTCAGCAGCTGGAGTAAATAGATCCTTCATTCCTGAAGGGGGGGTTGGGAGATTGGGCCGGTGCATCAAAGAATCCACAGCATTTGGTTTCCACTAGCTCACACTACTGGGAAAAGAGTGAAAATGTTGGACAGGATAAGAGTTAACTCTCACGGTGACCTAGAATTGCTATTTCACCAAGGGGAAAAACGGGGGATCAGTGCCCCTGAGACACTTCCTTCTACTCATGTCCAGTGCTAAAGCTAGTGGAAGACTACTAGTTACACAAAACTGGCAGGACCAACAGGAATCAAGATCCTTCCAGAATAAAATTTTGGGTCATTCAACCACTTAAAGGGCTCTGAGCAGTAGAGGAGCTGGCTGAAAACAAAGGCAATACAAAATGTGTGGAAGTTATAAATACAAGCTACACTGGTTACTGATCCCCCTTGTTGTAACCTGTCTACATAGGTTAGTTACAAGGCTAAAATTCCTCCTGAACATGACTAAAACTACCGCATAGCTAGAGAAAACAGCATTAAAATGAAAAGAGAACCAACCAAATGGGAAAACATATTTGCCAATGATACCTTGGACAAGGGTTTGATCTCCAAAATATATAAAGAACTCACATGACTCCACTCCAGGAAGACAAAAAACCCAATTAAAAAAATAGGCAAAAGACCTGAACAGACACTTCTCCAAGGAGGACACACAGAGGGCTCAGAGACCTATGAAAGAATGCTCAGCATCACTAGCCATCAGAGATATGCAAATTAAAACCACAGTGAGGTACCACTTCACATCAGTGAGAATGGCCATCATAAATAAATCAAAAAACAAGTGTTGGAGAGGACGTAGAGAAAAGGGAACCCTAGTGTACTGTTGGTGGGAATGCACACTGGTGAAACCACTGTGAAAAACAGTATGGAATTTCCTCAGAAAAGTAAAACTGGAACTGCCTTTTGACCCAGCAATTCCACTGCTGGGATTATATCCTAAGAATCCTGAAACACCAATTCAAGAGAATCTATGCACCCCAATGTTCATAGCAGCACAATTTACAATAACCAAGTGCTGGAAGCAACCTAAGTGCCCATCAGTAAATGAATGGATCAAAAAGCTATGGTACATTTACATGATGGAATGCTACACAGCAGAATGAAAGGAGCCCCTACCCTTTGCGACAGCATGGATGAAACTGCAGAGCATTATGCTAAGTGAAATAAAGCAGGCGGTAAAGGACAAATACCGTATGATCTCACCTTTAAGTGGAACCTAATCAACAAAACAACAAGCAAGCAAAATATAACCAGAGACATTGAAGTTAAGAACAATTTGACAGTAAGCAGAAATGAGGAGGGAGGGGATAATGGGGGGAAAGAGGAGAAGGATTTCAGGAACAACTATAAAGGACACATGGACAGAACAAAGGAGGGGTGGAATCAGGGGAGGGAGGTGGGAATGGCTGGGGCCGGGGGAGTGGTGGGGGAAAAATGCAGACAACTGTACTTGAACAACAATAGAATTTTTTTAATTTAAAAAGGGAGGAAAAGCTACTACAAATATTTTCTCTCTTGTCATGCCATGTATATATTTATATATGTTACCTTTCTATCTTTTATCACCTTTTTTCCTACCACTGTGTGTCAACAGTGGTTAATATTATAGCCCTGCACTGTCTCATATGATAATAACTAGCTGCATGATGTTCTATAAATTTAAATTAATTTAAATTAAAAAATTAAAAATTCAGTTTCTTAACATACATATAACTGGTGGCCACTGTATTAGGTGGTGCAAATACAGAATATTTTGATCAGCACAGAAAGTTTTATAGACCAATGGCTCTTAGAATCACCTAGAAGGCTTGTTAAAATTCAGACTGCAGAGCACTGTGCCAAAGGTTCTGATTTGGCCCAAGGTTTCTTATGGCCCAAGAATTTGTGCTTCCCAGGCGATGATAATGCTGTTGGTCCTGGCAGAATAGTGGTCTAGGCTGTACATTAGACACCACTGAAGTGGGATTGTGACAGATCTAAAGATGAAAGAACTTAAAAGAAAGAGATAAAAGAGATTCTGGTTTTGTAGTAAGGTAAGTGCAATATTTGACAATATGAATTTTAGTTACATTAGGCAAGAACTTTTTATTTTGGAAAATTGACACGGAAATAAAGATGCACATGAATGGTAGGCAGCCCAAACTGGTGAATTATAGTGGATATTTGTCATTTTTTTCCTGCTCAGAATCCAATCCTTTTTCCTGTTGCAGAGGAATCCCTATTGCATTGCATAACGCTTAGTAGAATGCAGAGCTTTATCTCTCATTATGGAACCAGACAGGTCTACTCTTTCCCTGCCCCGGAGCCTGGAAAGGGAATGCTTCAACATATTGGATGCACTTTTCCAGGACTTTAAATCTTGTGGGAATGATTCAAGAGCGTAAAACAGTTAAACTTTGTTTGACATGGTGCAGTCTATAAGTGGTTCTTCCAGGCTGGATTCTGTCATAGAGGCAATGTCCCAAGCAGCAACTGTGTCATAGAGAAATGTTGACGTAATGGCATCTCGGCCAGGTTTTTGCTACTGCACAATTTTAGACACCCTCTCTTTCCTGCCTATTTTCCAGGACTGATCTTCCATTTCTCCACCACTTTTGAGAATCCCTCAATGCTCACTTAGAATTCCCCATTTTTATTAGATTAGCCAAGTTAGATTCTGACGTTTGCAATCCAGAAACCAGACTAGTATGCTCTCCCTTGCCCAGGGGGACTTTTTAATGTATAGTTAGCTGGTCATTCTCATCTTTCTCGTGGAGATTAATTCCAGCTGGATCTATGTCAAAGTATTTCTGAATGAATGTACAGAACTTTACTAAATGCCTTATATTTTTGTTGTATCCTGTTTCTCCTCTGAGACCTGAAGCTCTTTGCACATCTGAACTGTCCTTTTCATTTTTGTATTTTCTATAATCAGCTAGCAAAACACTTGAGTGTACATTATTTCAGAAGCAGCATCTTCTTGCCTTTGTACTCTCGGCATAAATGTCACCTCATTCACTAGCCTTTTCCTCACAATCTGTGGCCAGCCCTGCTACCCCAGTCAACTATTTCTCAATACCCTGGTATTTGAAGGTTGAACAGACTTCAGAATCCCATTTTACCTTTCTTTATCAATCAAAGTGTTTCTTCCAAAATAGCTCTTCATAGAAGGAATTGAATATAATTTTCCCTAGCTTGTTACCTGACTGCCTCAAACCTTCTTCATCCAGATTACTCTGTCACAAATTCAAGATTGGCAGGGTCCAAGCATGTGCGCACAGACTACATGCCTGTGGGTAAAGGTGGAAATATTTCTAACCGCGTGGCTTTTTTCCCTGGAGACATTGTGCTGAGTACTTGAGTTTAATCCAGGCTGCATCACTGCCCAGTAAAAAAATCACCAGGAACCCTAGACTTGCATTTTCTTGTTTATGAAGCTAATGAGGTATAACACTTGTTCATGCATACAAATTGGCAAATACATAGATGGAAGGTGACAGATGGTTTTTGTCTTTATTTAAGAACATGACTCACAGTTTAAAACTTTATTAGGTCTAGCTCTTTGCAAACTGAATAACTCATTGTGAGATGTAGGCTTAGCAGCTTGTCCGCAGATATGCCTACCTTGGGTGACAAACTGATTGTGGTCAACAAATCTGACAGAGACGATAACAGGAAGATTAACGCGGCTTGAGAGAAGAGTACAAATCCTAACAGACTGCATTTCAGCTGAGTTGATAAACTGTCATTTCACAGAGCACACCAGTGTTGCCTTTCTTTAGGCAAAGATAATCTGAGCCTATGAGCTTGGTTTTCATTTAACAACCAAAATGGAAAAGGATCTGTAGCTGAATGCATTAAAGACTTGCCAGAATAGAACAATACCCGCTCCTGCAGAAATAGAGAGAAATAGAGATTTAAAGAGCTCTTGTGGAACAGCTGCCGTTCGAAATCACCCTGCCCAGACTGGGCTTCCAAACTCAGCACAGTGTCTGCAGCATGTATTGCCATCCCCCCCTTCCCTGCTACTTTCAGTTAAACACACACTCTTTACTTTGGACTTGTTTGCCTTTGCCATTCTTTAATAAATTCCACCCTCTCCCCTTTCTGTTCAACTTTCCTTAACAAATCAACTCCCCCACCTCCACCGCCACACCTGTATGTCCACCCTTCCCCCCCAAAAAGCACAAAGAAAAAAACAAAGCCCGTTTTATGAATTGTTGACCGAGCAATGAATATCTGAGAAGAAATAGGAAGGCTTCCACGACCGTCATGTGTTCTACCTGCTCATCTACGCCCAGCCCTGCAGTGAGGTCCTCACATTCTCCCTCATTCTGCAGGAAGTGATCTTTTCATAATTAACGCTATCACCACCTTCTCCTGATTTATTTTGATTTGACCATTTTAAAAATTTCTGTGATGTGTATGACTCCCTTAGCTATGTTAATATTCTAGTGGCTGGTTATTTGCTTATAGAGGTGAAGTCCTGGGGAGAGCAAAAAGCATGTGCTTGTCTGACTGTAAATAGAGCATCACACCTCAGGGGTGCTGATGTCCCTCTCTGTGTAAAGAAAAGAACAAATGCAAATCCACTCCAATTAACTACATTTTTATGAACAGGAAAAGTCTGAGACAGAAAAAGACACATTCAAGAATTTAGGGCTTTAAGGAAGAAATAGCAGTCTTATATGAAACCTAAATCAGCTTCAGAATGTGACTTCTCAAGAGGTCTGGCTATTTTTGGTATTTAATGTTTTTTAGGAATGCTAACAAGTCTTGTCACACAGAAGTGAATAAATGGAAAACCCATGGACATAACCACATCATGTGGGGATAGAGCTCGCCCTGGCTCAGAAGTAAGCATGGAAAATAGATGACCTTGTAAAGTACCATTTCCAGGGCGCAACAGGTCAGAAGCTGATGCTCAGTCTGGCTGAAATAAGGATGCTGATGAGGAGGGGCTGAGAAAAAACTGGGGAACCAGACAGCTAATGTGCATCCACTAACTGGCACAACTAGATGGATGGATGGATAGATAGACGGAGAGATAGATAGATAGATAGATAGATAAATAAATAGATAGATAGATAGATGTGTGAAGTTCATACTGAATGATCCTTTGATGGTAGCAACAATAATCACGCCTCCAAGGCTCCAAAGCCACTTTAGGCTACATGCTGCTGATTTATAAAACCCAACCCCTGACTTCTATTTCCTTCATTTCCACTTGTAGGCTAAGCGACTTTGGCCAAGGGCTTTTCATATGCCCAAGCTTTAGAAACATCATCTATAAAATGCAAATAATAATAAATTCCATATGAATTTTTTAAAGAATATGACAAGATACAACTAAAACGCCTGGAGTAGAACCCAAGGCAGGGAAGGGACAGGGGCGTGTGGGCAGAGTGTAGCCTGACAGGACTCGGTGGTCTGCAGTCTGGAGCAGTGGGCGGAGGCAAAGGCCGTAGGGAGCTGCGGAGAAGCCCTGCAGCCTGGCATCGGAGGTGCAGCCCGAGCAGGGGCGGGGCCTGGCTGGGTGGGCAACGGGGACATGAGTGACAGCACAGAGCAGGGGGCTGACGGAACTGCGGCTCATTGCGTGAGCTCACCGCCATTCCCTACACTCTGGAGGTAAAGATTTTGAGTATATTTTTAATGTCACTTTTTCATTCTTTTGGTATGAGACTGGAAAAAGTCTTCTAAAAAAACTCTAGAAAAATTGCAGCTTGAAATGATCACAATGACTTCATAAAGCATGGATTTTGATGTGGATTCTTAATTTCTCTGAGGCAAGAAAAGGAACAGAGCCTTTAGACTACTTTGGCTTCTCAGGTTTAGTTTTCTTTTAAGAGGATTAAAGAACCAAAATCTTTGGTGTTTTATAATAAAATAAAGGGAGGCTTTGTTTCTTAGTCTGGCTTTGCAACTAACTCCCTTGAATAGAACAATTAATCACTCTGTGCTTCAGGCTTGCCATGTGGAAAATGGGAATTAATATCTGCATCTGCTTCCTCCATGAAAATGGCGTGAAGTAAAAGTGAGACGTGAAGCACTCAGCACCTAGAATAAAGTGTGCAGCAGGCATTTTAGGTTGCATTCATTAATAATTGATATGATTAATTATGAATAATAATATGATTGATTTTGCTGAGTTTAAGCCCTCTCTTTTATTTTGAGCTGTCAGGGGGATTGTTGTCCCCATTACTCTCTCTCTCAAAAAAGCAAAAACAAAACATAATACAGTATTTTTTTCATCATGTTTGAGAAAATTGGCAAAGATAATTAAAATTGAGCTTTTTCTTAACCTTCTATTACTGTGGATATTGGCCAGTCCAGAAACAAAGATCTCATTACTTTAATGTTAATGGTGGGAAATGAACCATTTCACCTAGTTTTCAGAAGCTATTAATATACTGTTTTTAGAAAAAGACTCTCAAATCCATGTTTTGTTGCATACCCATTAGAATTATTTCTTGACCCAAAAGGATTAAAATAAGCAGTGTCAAGGTTACTCAAGGTTACTGTGCTTCAGGAAAAAAGCATGAAATATACAACATATAAATATTAAACAATAGTAAATCCGCAAGAATGTTTCCAGCATTAAAAAGAAAAGTAGGCTCTGGCTGGTATAGCTCAGTGGATTGAGCGCTGGCCTGCAAACCAAAGGGTTGCTGGCTCAATTCCCAATCAGGGCACATGCCTTGGTTGCAGGCCAGGTCCCCAGGAGGGGGCACACAAAAGACAACCATACATTGATGGTTCTGTCTCTCTTTTACTCCTTCCCTCCCCCACTCTCTAAAAATAAATAAATAAATAAATCTTAAAAAAAGAGAGAGAAAAACAGGAAGATTCAAAATCAGACTCCAAAATAATATTAAAGAAAGAAAACAATTTTAATATCTATAAACTCTGAGTTTATTTTTAATGTAGTTACAGAGTTTTTATTTTTACAGTAGCAAGTGTTGTGATTATTTAAAGTTATTTTATAACATTCATTATTTTCACAAATATAGATGTGGTATTTATGGCAGATAATTTGGGCAGAATATTTTCACTTGGAAGTACTCTAAAGGCCCCTCCCACTAAACTATAAATCTGTGCTGGATTTTTAAAAATAATAGTTTTTTAAAAACTTTGGTTTCTCATGAAATAAAGAGAAATTTCTAAAGATTTTCTCTGTTTTCTGGTAGGAAAAAAAAAAGGAGCTAGAAACAGTGAACACAAAAGAAAAGACTGGGTTGTTCTGAATTAAATGTTCAGAGCATCACCGTGATTCAGAAAGTTCAATGTATCCAAAGCAATATATACAACAGCCAAAAAAATCTGCACAAGATACATTATATTAAAACTCTAGAACACTAAAGGTTAAGAGAAGAATTTAAAAGGTAATCAAATTAAAAATGAAATAACATATGAAAGAGATGACCACAAATTTCTCAGCAGAAACTAAGAAGGTGGAAGATAAGGGACTCATACTTTCATTTTTTTTGATCGGCTTGCTGTCCCACAGGGCAGCTCGCTGGCCCAATACATAGCTGACATCACAGTGACTGAAACTTCCCTGATGTCCTAGGAAGACATGTGCAGCAGCTTTGGGCGGATATGGCAGATCATCAGCGGTACTTTCTGGGTCTTCCTGAGAAACATCTGCTGTGGGGAGTCAACTGACATTATACTTTCGGTATGCAGGTAACTCAGAAATTTGGTGGTGACTTCTCTTGGGAACTCCTCCTGAGAATCACACACTTTGGGGCTACAGGTAGCTGGAATCATTGATTGGGGCTTCCTGTGATACCTGCACTTCCAGATTTCCTTGAAGTCGTCTCCTGATTTCTTTCCCACTGTCTCAAATGATTATGCAAACTTCTAATATTTCAGCCTCTCTCTCTCTCTGTTTAATCCCTAAAATAGCTGTTATTTTTTTCTGCTTAAACCATGATCAAAACAATGACCTATTTTTTAAAAGGGATTTTAATATTATATTAAAAATAAAATTCAATTGCAAAAAAGATAAATTCCCATGAATAAATTTTACAAGAAGCATGTAGTTACCATGTGATTAATATATAACATTCCTGAGATACATCAGTGATGTCTTGAACAAAACTTTTCATCATAAATGTGTTCATTTTCCTAAATTATTAAGGTAATATAATCTTCCAATATATATACAAATGGTGGATAAGCTTTAGGAATACATAAATTGGTCTTTTACATTTATATGGAAAAAAAGAAATCCATATACTCATATCCAGCAAATCTCTAAAATTATTGAAAGGAACAGCTGGAAATAATCATATTTTACACATACTATAATGTTTCATTATTAAGCAATGTGTTCTTGCTCCATGAAACAGAGGTAGATCCATGGCATAGAATATGCGAGTAGTCAAAAAAATATCTAAATATATATGGGAATTTAGTATGTAATGAAGGTGACATTTCAAAATTGTGTGGAAATTACCGACCAGTTAATAAGTGAATAAATAAAACAAATATATAGCTTTCTAAAAAATAATATCAGATATATTTCAATTTTGTCTCAAAATTATTCTTTTAATTGAGCAAGGATTGCCTGCAACTTACATCAGTTCATTTTAACATTCAATCAGCAAACATTCACTGGACAACATCATTTGGCAGCAACTTGGCTAGAGCCTGAGAATACTGAGATGGATGATACATAATCGCCTTCTCACAGAACTAAGACACTGACTGGAGAGAAGATGCATGGGCAAAGCAGTTCAATATCATGTGATGAATGCAGCCAGCGACAGAGAAATGCATAGGATGCTAGGAGTCACCTGGCTACACCACCAAACCCCAGTGCCACTGGTGGAGGATAACTGGATGCAGAGAGACCTGGGTGGTTCCAAGGACAAATGGAGTTAGTCGGCCCTACAAGTGAAGGATAGGAATTCCTAGTCAAGAGCATAAGGGATGAAGGAAGGAAGCAGCACTGAGCTCTGGGAATACATCTATTCTACAGGGTTTTAGGGAGGAAGTAGTGAGTGGTGACATAGAAGCAAGTGGGTGTCAGCCATAGAGACCCTTGACAGTCACAGGAAGAAGCTGAAAGCAATTTTCTTTATTTTTGCTTCAAATTTCCATTTTGTTATTTTTAGTAGTTTGGTACTTAAAACAACACAATATTTATGGAACCAAGCTCATGTGCAAAGTTTTGCTAATGCAGTGGATACTTGAGAGGGAAACTCTAAGTTGTTTCTAAATGATTGATTGATCATCAGAATCACCCCTGAGTTCTTGGGGGAGGGGAGGGTGGGCAGCAGTTCCTAAGTCTACCCCAGAGAGGATTTTTAAATTCTCAGTTAATTCTAATAATAAATCCTCTTTGGGAATTACTAGGCTAGATTCTCTGTTGTTCTCAACCCTTTCTGTACTAGGATCACCTGGAGAACATCTTCAACGTGCAGATGTCCAGGCAGGTCCATCCCCAAAGGTTCTGGTTGTTTGACTGGAGGCAAGGCCCAGGCATCTGCATTTAACAAAAAATTCCCAGGTGACACTAGTGTGCAGACACGGCTAAGGACTGGCGCTGAGTCTAAACTCTATTGCTGCACCAAATATTAGTTGCACTGAAAGAAGGGAAAGAAGAACAGAAAGACACAGAAACTGGCAGGTTGCAGGCAGGATGCAACTGGTTCAGGATGCAGGCTGGTTCAGATCACCAGCTCTAGAATCAGACACACAGGGTTTGAACTCTGCCAGTTATGATACATTCACCAAACCACTTAATCTTTTTTGAGCCTCAGTTTCCTCATTTATAAGTGAAATTGATAATATGGCTGGGTTGTTAAATGTGGGAAAAGTTCTTAGCATCATGCATGTTAAATGTTAGCTATTAATATTAAGAAAGTATGTTATTTCATTTTGATTTCATTTTTATTGTATTTTTTCCATTACCATTTGGTGCCCTCATACCCTCTCCCCCAGCAACCACTACACCATTGTCCAAGCCCATGAGGCCTTTCTCCTTTTTGTTCAGTCCCTCCACCCCTTAACTTCCCCCTTCTAATTATTATCCTTCTCTACATCTATGAATCTGTCTGTTTTGCTTATTAGTTCAATGTGTTCATTAGATTCCACATATGAATGAAGTCATATGGTATTTGTCTTTCTCTGGCTTATTTCACTTAGCATAATGTTCTCCAAGTCCATCCATACTGTCACAAAGGGTAAATTTTTCTTCTTTTTTATGTCTGAGTAGTATTCCATTGTATAAATATTCCATGGAAGAAAGTATTTTAAGCAGGAGGAAGTATTAAGTGTGGCCAAAAAGTGAAATGAGATTAAGCCCAAAGATTTCCAAGGCATTAGCAACATGAAAGTGATGGCAATCTCAGGAAGAGCAATTTAAGTACAATGATAGGGAAGAAATCCAGAATTTATTTGAAGCTCTATTTCTATATTAATTTAAATCTCCAGGAAGCTACAAAATTGGACTATGTAAATTTTCTGTCTGGTAAAAAGTCCTTCACACAACTTTCATATTATGTATTCATTTTTATTAAGAATGAATAAATGAAATGACTCACTAAAAACATTTAACATTGTGCCCTCAATTTTCAAAAAGAACCATTATTTGAAATGGTTACATGTATAAGACCTGTGCATTTTCTGTAAATCTGATAGAATTTCTATCCAGGGCATCATCATTAAATTGTTATAAGGACTCCACAATTGTTTTTCTCCTTAGAGCTCAGAGCCAGGACCTCTGCCAGCAGAAGAGCATACCCAGCCCTGGGAAGCAGTACAGGCCAATGTGGTCATTAGCACTCAGCTCTTTCTCCAGAACACCCAGCCGTCCCAGCCTTGCCTCTGCCTTGTAAGCAGGTCCTTCATTTAGGTTCACTCTTCCTCTCTGTTCCTTTCCTCAGACTGGCATTTTGCATTGCCTCTGCCTGCCACGCCCCCCAGGCCTGAGTTCCCTCTGCTCCTTGCTCCCCTTCCATGGCTGCATTCCCTGAGCCAGCCTGCAATAGGGGGCAAGCCAAGATATGTAACCAGATGGTGCAATTTCCCAAGACACAAACTCGCCAACAGCCCAGATGATCAACATTAAGGGAATAATGAAAAACAAAGTAAAACAAGAAGCAACAGCCCTGGTTTTGACACAGTAAGAGGACAGTTAAAATGCAAGTGTTTTAACACCTACAAAATATGTATATGGGACTCAATTTTACATGTACCCAGGGATTATTAAGATATACAATAGAATGGAGTTCCTATACACTGACAAAATAGGAAGATAATTTAGAAAGACACAAAAAGCTAGAGCTTAATATTTGTCAGACATCCTTACTCTGTGAAAATGGCTTAACTGAAGAAAAAATCCAGCAGGAAGCTGCTTGACCTGTTTATGTTCAATCAGCTTTCTAAGACTGTCTTCGTAACAAAAGCAATTCATCCATCAAATCTTTACCAAAAGTTCAATTACTTCTTAGGATATGCAATGAATAAGCATTAGTTTCATCTCTTAAGTCACTATTACACTTCTTAATAAGTGGCACTTTTGGCTTCTGTTATTCGTTAATCAGAGCCATAAAAATCAAATCTCAGCAGGTCAAAAGTAAATTCGTGTTTGGGAATTCAAAGAGCGAGATTCTGTCTCAATGAAACACCGAGTTGGTTACCTAACAAAGTTGAACATTTGAGTTGGAAAATAAGTTTTAAAGGAATTAAAACACCACTCTGCATTGGCTAAGTATGCGTGTACTAAATAAAAAAGCAAATAAATGGATTCTAATGATCATTTTTATTTAACTAAAAATAAACACAGTGACTGGCTTTGAAAATTCAACCACACACTGCCATGACCAGCGTGGCTCAGCTGGTTGGGCATCAACCCACAAAGCAAAAGGTCACCAATTCTACTCCTGATCAGGGCACGTGCCTGGACTGTAGGTTTGGTCCCCAGTTGGGGCACATATGAAAGGCAACTGATCAATGTTTCCCTCTCACATTGATGTGTCTCTACTGCTCTCCCTCCTTTACCCTTTCTCTAAAAATAAATAAATAAAATATTTAAAACATTCAACCACATATCCAGTTGGACACTCTCATGAAGGCAAATGGTATCACTGTGTATTTGTATGTCTCCAAGCCTTAAGAATCAATCTCATTTGTCGGCATGAACAGCAGCATGACCACCCATTACCTGTAGAAGGGGCCTGACTCTACACATAAACTCCCCGGGGGTCTTGCTTCAGGCTTAACACCCTATATCCATTCATTCATTCATTCTATCTTCTGAGCCTCCTGCAGATCTTTACCTGGAAACCCAGTATTTGCCGTTTGTGCCCTTTGAATTGGATGAGTCTTTTGAACTATTTCCTTTATTCCTCACTCTTTTTTTATCTTCATTCGAGGATATTTTTTTATTGCTTTTAGAGAGAAATGTATATATGTAGAGAGAGAAAGACAGATACAAAGAGAGAAACATTGATGTGAGGCAGAAATGTTGATTGATTGCCTCCCATACATTGTTGCCTCCTGCAAATGCCCAGCTGGGGATTGAATTTAAAACCTGGGTATGTGCCTTGACTGGGAATTGAACCCATGAACTTTTGCTTAGTGGTACGATGCTCCAACCAAGCAAGTCACACCAGTCAGGGCTCTTTATTCCTTACTCTTGCTCTGCCTTTGGATGGTATGCTTAGTTTTCTCTTTGCTCTTTCTTGGCAATTACAGATTAGACTTGCCACACTTCTGTGCCTTTCTATCAGCTCGTGGTGTCAGACTATAGGACACCCTGCTCAATTTGATATATACTGAGTACATGTCCAACTTTCCAACAGGGTGAGCAAGGGGGTCCACATTCACACATACACACACAATATAGGGATTAGCAAAAAAGATCCTGGTATAGTAAGTTCTTGAAATCGAACTTCCTTTCCCATACTTGGGTCTCCAGCCTCTCCCTTTCCACTTTATTTCTCCCTCTCTCCTCCTGTAAGATCTTACTCCATCAATTAGCTGTTCTCTGTTCCATCTTTAATATGTTCTTTTTTACTCTCCCTTTCAACTTCCTCATTGTTAATTCATTTTCACCTCAAAGTAAAATTTCCAGACTGTTATTTAAGTTTTTAGTTTTGTCTTAATTGTCTATACTAAAAAATAAACAAAACAACAACAAAAAAACCCCTTAGGAGTCAGATTTAACTTCTCCATTATGCTTTCAGGTGTAAACTGACGTAAAGTCTAAATCTAAAATAGCATTCATATTTTTCTTTCTTTTCCATTTCTACCTAATACTTGTCAGTTCACTAGCAACACAGTTGATGATCCTGATGAGATCACTGCTCTGCTGGGCACAGCTGGCCTTAGAAAGTGACTGTCACAGGGAGTAGACATCATTCCCTTTCTTTCTGTTTCACCCTTCTGTGTAGGTCAGGCTTTTCGTTGTTTCTAACCACACACTGAGGTCAGCCAGTGACTTCGGATGAGGCTCCAGTGAGAGGTCAGGGTAATGGAAGCAAGGTCTCTTCACCCACTGGATGCTGTGGGAACATCTGCTAGACACGTCTGAGACGTGAATGTAGGAGAGGAAGAAACTTTCCTCCACCGTTCAAGGACGTTTCTTTCTGTGGGTCTAATAAGTAAATCTACATAAAGCACAGTAACAAGAAAAAATAACAACACTTAATTACATTTGTATATGTGGGAACCACACTACTTGAGAGAGTCAGAGACCCTGAAGGGACAAAGGTTTTGTCACCCTGAAGGTGTTTTGGGGGGATATTGATTTAAGCTGTTTATTAAGAAATAAGACTCAAAGGGAACCTTTGACCCTCACCCACTTTCCTGCCCAAGAGATTTAGACAGAGAAACCTGCTTCAGAAAAGAGATTTTAGGATATCACCTTACCCTAATTTGAGGTAAGTATGGTAAATAAGAGGGCTTCGAGCAGGGGCCTATTAGCTAGACAGCCCATGACCTACTGTTTCTGAGTTGACTAGCAAGAATTTTCCTGCCAAGTGTGTTTCCCTCTTCCTCGACTACCTGTAAACAGCCCATTCTCATTTCTAAAATATAACAATACCCTGTCCATCCCTCCTCCCTGCTTTGTCTTTTGTCTAAAATGTCTTATATACCCATCAGAGAGATGCAAATTAAAACCACAATGAGATACCACCTCACACCAGTCAGAATGGCCATCATCAACGAAGCAAC